>JAKCPB010001460.1:0-138728 GCA_021442155.1 Cymbidium sinense | reverse complement strand
TTACGTATTGCTATTTAGTTTATTTTAGGTTTAGTTTATTTAGCTTTATTTAGTTTAATTTATTTTAGTTTAGTTTATTTTAGTTTAGGTTTAGGTTTTTTATATATGGTTTATTTTAGGTTTAGGATTTTTATTAGTTTAATGTTTAGTTTTTATTTTTTTATTTATTTTTAGATTTTATTTTGAGGTTTATATTTTTGGTTTATGTTTTCATTTATTTTTTATTTTATTTTATTTTAGGTTTATTTTATTTTATTTTTTGTTTAGTTTTAATTTTTTTATGTTTTTTTTTATTTTAGGTTTATTTTATTTTTTAGTTTATTTTAAGTTTTTATTTATTTATTTTGGTTTACTTTTTATTTTTATTTTATTATTATTTTTAGTTTTAGGTTTAGGTTTAGGTTTTAGTTTAGATTTTTATTTTATTTTATTTTATTTTATTTTATTTTATTTTTTTAGGTTTAGGTTTATGTGTTTATTTTATTTTTAGGTTTTATTTAGTTTATGTTTAGGTTTTTAGGTTTTTAAGTTTTGGGGATTAGGGTTTAGGGATTAGGGTTTAGGGTTTGGGGTTTAAGTTTTAGGGTTTATGGTTTAGGGTTGTAGGTTTTAGGGTTTAGGGTTTAGGGTTTAGGGTTTTAGGGTTTTAGGGTTTAGGGTTTAGGGTTTAGGGTTAGTTTAGGGATAAGGGTTTAGGGTTGTAGGTTGTAGGTTTATGGTTTAGGGTTTAGGCTTCTAGGTTTATGGTTTAGGGTTTAGGGTTAGTTTTATGGTTTAAGGTTTAGTGTTTTTTTTAAAATTAAGTAAACCAATAGGTTTAGGATTATTTAGTTTATTTTTTATATATTTTAGTTTATTTTATTTTATATTTTCATTTAGTTTAGTTTACTTATTTTTGTTTAGGTTTTTTATTTTAGTTTATTTTTTAGTTTAAGGTTTAGATTTATGTTTTTTTTAGTTTAGTTTTATTTTTATTTTATTTTTTAGGTTTAGGTTTTATTTTTTATTTTCTTAGGTTTAATTTTTAGGTTTTATTTTAGGTTTTTTTAGTTTAGGTTTAGGTTTATTTTAGTTTATTTTATTTTATTTAGTTTTGGGTTTAGGTTTAGTTTATTTTAGATTTAGGTTTAGGTTTTATTTATTTTAGTTTAGTTTTATGTTTATGTTTATTTTGTTTATTTTAGGTTTAGGTTCTTTTTTTTAGTTTAGGGTTTAGGTTTTATTTATTATTTATTTTTTAGGTTTATTTTTTAGGTTTAGTTTTTTATTTAGTTTTATTTTATTTAGATTTTGTGCCACCATCCTTCAAGCTGTTTGATGGTATTGGGAGCCCACGATAACACATTGCACACTTTAGAGCTAGTTGTTGCAACACCAATGGCAGTAACACACTCCTCTTTTGTCTTTTCATTAGCAATTTGTCAGGTGTTGTATTTGATTGTACGTAGCGCCAATGTTGATGAAGACTTTTCTTTGAGTTGGGCTCTTCATCAAGAGGTTTGTTGGAGCTCAGTAGAGGGTGATTGTAGGCGACCTCATTGTAGAGAAATAAAAACTCAATGAGTCCCCTGTTGATTACATTCTCAGGTGGTGCAACCTGTGGAAGAATTGTGAACCACAACTATCCGAACAACATGGCATTGAGATTCTTCTCAAAATATCCATGGCTCACCTTCATGCTTAAGGGATTTACCATCAAAACATTTGAGAATTAATCAACAAGGCTAGCCTAGAGGAAGCATTGCCTTTCTACCAATCATCTAGGCTAAACCACGAAGGTGTTTGAGAAGAAGCTAGGACGGTTGTCAATGGACGAGAGGAAGCGGCGAGAGTTAGTATGAGAGAGACTACGAGCTCAACCTCTTTTTTCCACCTCCTCTTCCACCACCTCGGCCATCATATGTACCCATACAATGACCATTTCCACCACCTCGTAGCCTACTAGCGGTATTCATATCCATGCCCGGTAGCTACTTTCCACATACTCTTGCCAATAGATTGAATAAGCCATATTCATTCAAGGAGGTTATTAAGAAATTCTTTATGAATCTTTTAAAGAAACTTGACTTTCGTTACCCGAAGAGGGTGAGAGAGGAAGTGGGCAAGAGCGATGATCTAGCTATTGCCCATACCACGCATGTTAGGCCATGTCTTAGAGGATTGTATCATTTTAAGGACTAGCTTGGCGCACACAAGTTGAAGCCATAGTTATCCCTAAGGAATACTTATTAGAACATCAATTCGTTAGAGTAATCCTTGGGATACTTGCCATCCTTAAGACCAAAGAAGGTTAGGATATCCTATCCCAAACCTCTAGAAGATCATTTCTAAGATCAAAATCTTTCCTTGTAGGTGCATGAAGTAGCTCAAACCTCCAACACCAAGGAAGGTTTTAGTTGCAAGGACAAGTTCGGAGGGTGATAGCCTAGTAGTAATAGCTCACCATACTTGCGAGATAGTCGATGCGCCACCATCAAGTTACTCCCTCACCGTTGTAGCTACCACCTCTTCTCTTGGATTGTATCATGGATAAGGGCACTAAATCCCTTACTCGCTTCTTTACTTGATTTCTATCATGTACCTCCACCCAAAGAAATTAATGAAGAAAGCTAATTCTACTTATATATTGTCTACTTTTGATGCTCTTAATTTTATTCCTATTGAAAGCCCTCTGAGTCTAAATAAAAATAATAGCTCTAATAGTTTGAATCCTTTCCTTTTTTCTAATTGATTGACTATCCTTCTAGATCAATGGGTTCACCTCTTGAGATTGACTTGGAGTCAAGACTCGAGGATCCCATAAGAGAAGATAGGTATGCAGATGAGAAGGTAGAACTTTCACAAGCTCATCATTCCAAGATGTCCGAAGTCAACCTACGGTGGCAAATTTCTACCTCTAGGGTAGTACCTCGGGATAAGGTAAGCAAGTAATTGGTTCTAGTGGAGATAACCCCTCCATAGGATGCTCCACCCATGGATATGCTTGTGGAGGACAAGCGAGTTGATTACAATGTCTAGCTCACCTTAGAAAGTTTCCTAAGTTAAGCATATACGACACCCTCATCTTATCCAAAGAGATGAGAATTTCTTATCAAGGCCTTACTTTAGAGATATGTTTAGCTCGTTGATTGCTACTAAAGGAGGCATGCCACTGAAGGATATCTTAGGAGTTACATTGATGAAGACTTACTCTTAGGATGACCGAGCACAATTGCCTCTTTACATTATAGTGGATGTTGGTAGATACAGCTATCGAGTTACGGTTGACCCGTGTATCATCAACATTATGAGTTATAAGAACCCTTACTTGAGGATCAACATCTCCAAACTCTAAAAAGAAAGGATGATGTTGAAAGGATTCAATGAACAAGGTGAGAGGGCCTTGTAGTGTTTATTTTTGGATGTATGTGGGGGACACCATGTAGATCATATGGGGTGCTTTTTGAGGTTATCGCATATAACATTGAGGTATAATGTACTATCTCGAAAGATATAGGCATCACCCTATAATGGACCTAATCACATAATAAGGACTCCTTAGGCATGATGAGTTTTCTAATGTACCAGAGATTTCTCTCCTACTTTACATGGATGTATAAAGTAGTGTTTATATTAAACCATGTTCTTAAGTTCTCTATGGAGGCAAGCCTCCGAAGTTAATTACATCTTAGGAAATGAATTTTTTAAGAATACTCATGATTAAAGTAAACAATTAACATCTCCAAAGATTTCAAGATTAGACTATCAAAAGATTGGTTGTATTTGGAAAATCAACTCAAAAAGTTCAAGGAAAAGACTTATTTTTTAAATCCAAATGAAATAATTAGGAAATGCTCATGATACAAGGAAGCCTAGTGAGCATTTCAATCTATCCTATGGCTGGTTTTATAATTATGAAGTTGACGAGATTTATATGTTTTGAGTTGAAATTTAATTAGATTACTAGGGCTTATAATCCACCAACATAAGGTTATGGGAATGCTTAAAAGGTGAGGATTTATGCTCGTAACCCGAAGGAAATAGCTACCTCGGATTTTAAATCTAGGAAGCTTTAGTATGAGCTAAATCATGACCTAAATCTATGCAACAAATTGACATAAGGGTTTATCTCCAAGAGAATAAATTGTCCAACTTACGGACTTATAATGCGAGTGGGCCTAACTCCTCCTATGATTTTAAAACCATGTAGTCGATCTTATTAATTGTAAGATAGTTAGGGTAGTTATTTAATTAGAAAGAGACTAAAGTCCTAAACACACTCCCTAAGAGACTAGAGCATGAGTGGTGAGCATATGACTTAATATAGATGCAAATATTTTCAAATTTTATTTCATTTTAGACATCATTTTGATAGAGGCTTTTATTTTTATGCCTAAATGCATGATGAAATAGGTTATGGGTCAAATTAGCTAGAAAAGGTGTTCTCCACCACAAGGGATGTCACAGTCAAGCATTCCTTTATCATGCAAGGATGGAGATCCTTCATGTTAAAGAGAGAAAGAATATGCATGCATGATGTGAAACATGCAACCATACAGCTAAGGAGTTGCTAAATCTTTTAATTATCTTATTTATGTCTTCGGCTTTACGATGAGGTTATGAGTTGTTTAAAATTTAGTTATGAGTGATTATTTTGGTAGAAAAGTTATGTTATCCTAAGAGCCTAATCATATCCAAGCCACATTAAAGCATCAATCATTTAAGAAATAATGAAAAGCATGTCTAAATGCATAATGTAAACATAACATCAAATAATTATATAAACTATCATAAAAGAATAAAAGGCAGTGCGGTGTACCTCATACTAAAAGAGAGAAAAGATGGGTAGTGAGCTCTACCCTTATACCTAGAATATGAAAGAATAATTATAATTGTATTAAATGCTATGGGGTCTTCTTTCTTCATATCCATTTTGATTTGGTTCCTTCTTTGATTTGGATGGTACTTCTTCAAAGGCATCCCAGGGAAGGCAAAACCTTCGGCCTCATCTAATCCTCCATAGCACTAATCTTAATTCTATTACAAAATTACATTTTTTATGGGAAAAGTAAATCTAACTTCACATAAAATAAGTTTAGCTAAATATACATATAATCCCAAGCGTTGTATTTATAATTTGGACTTAGCACCTACACATGGGTAACCCACTTGTCTAACTTGGATTATGCTTAAGGATTTAAGCAACCAAGAGCATTCACATTTATTTTTAAGCATCCCTTAAGCATAATCCCTTGCAAAAACATTAGGCTAATATTGGCTATCATTCATCTATAAAGCATACACCCTAACATCCAATCTAAAATAAGACATCATAAAATAAACATACATCACATCATACACCATCTAACTTAGAGCTAGAATTGGTGACTGTGTATTAAGGCTTTGGTAAGTCTTGTTAGGCATTAGTGTTGTATTTTCTAAGTGTAGAAGGATTCAATTTAACATGAAAGGTTGATTTCACTTGAAGTAGTTTAATTTATTTGAGAATTTTAATTTTTTTTTTTATTTTATTTTATTTAATTACACTTAGCAACTAAGTGTTATAAAAGAGGAAAGAGGATTTCCTCTTTCATCCCTACCTTAAGTCACTTTCTAAAGTATATTAATTTGATTTAGTTCTCTTTAGTGAATGGCTTATTAAATGATTTAATTAATCTAAGTTTAAGTTCACTTTAAATAATCTTATTCAAAATGAAAGGCATCTTAAGATTAATTTAATTGAATTACTACCACATGACATATATTAAATCATTCCTTTCCATCACATTTAACATGCATATGATTTAATCTAAGTGTATCTATACATGCAACATATTTTAGCACACTTAAATGATGAATGTATGTGTATGTTTAGAATTTATATTTTATTTGATTGAATTATTTAAACATATTAATTTAAAACTTTATCCAAATTCTTATACAAAAAGGACATAAGAATGAAATTAAATAGGCATGTGCCATTGTTAAAACAGGGATGTGAGGTAAGTAAATGACCTCTTTGGAGCTAGCTAAAGCCTCGCATTCTTGGGATGTGTCTATATACCCATTTGCATTCAAACATATGTAAATTCTATACATGAACATAGGAAGTAAGCTCCAAATCATATGGCTAATTAATTCAACCACTTAGTCAATTTTGAATGCATGCAATTTTAATGTAAAATGGGATTTTCATTCACTAATCACATATACATATACATGTACAAAGATTTAAGTAAGTATGTGTCATTGTTGAACCAAGGAAGTGAGGTAATCAAATGACCTCCTTGGGGTTAACTAAAGCCTCATATTCACGGGATGTCAGACTATTATTTCTTTTCTTGGACACATGGATGTATACATAAATGAGGAAAGAAAACCATTCAAAGATTTTATATTTTTTATTGAATCATTTATATATATGAATTAAAGCTCTATCAAATTCTAATGTTGAAATACATAAGAATGAAATCAAATGGGTATGATGTTATTAAACCATGGAAGTGAGGTAATCAAATGACCTCTTTGGGGTTAGCTAAAAACCTCATGTTCACGGGATGTCTACTATATACCCATTACCATTCAATCTTATATAAATCAACACATGAATAGAGGAAGAGAACTCAACATTCATACACTTAAGCTATAATATATGCATTTCTTATGTATTTATAACTAGCATCATAACACATATTATTATTCATTTATAAGCTTTTGAAAAATACATTTGGATTTAATAGTGATAATAGCATGCATATATTAAATTAAATCAACACATGCAAGCTTACATAAAGGAAATCCATTTTATTTTACATTTTTTTAAAAGATAGATGCATGAATTCAAATGACATATCAAATTTAACATGATTTGAAAGAGGACAATCAAATATAAGCATGTGATTTATTCAACTAAACTAGTTCTTAAGGACAATCAAATCAAATAAGATTATTTAAAGCAAACCAAAGCTTCTTTATTAATTAAGTTTTAAATTTGATTTGATTTAAAGAGGAGAAGAGAAATCATCACTTGTTTTTAAACCCATTCCACATTAGTGATTTGATTTAATTTAAGGAAATGTAATTAAGTTGATTTTATGGGTTAATTAAGTTGAACCCTTAATTAGATGAATTAATTACTCTTACTATGTCACCTTAAAGTAATTAACTAAATAATTATGAGCCAACATGATATGCATGGAAAATAAACTTGCAATGATCATAGGAAATAAAAGGGCCATAATGCAATTGGCTCATGATTAATAGTCAATTAGATTAATGGACTTAATTAATTACTCTTTTGGTTTTTCCACACATGTGGACTAACCATAATTTCATTAAACTCCTTTAGGTTATTAAACACCTAAAGATCTACCCCATGATTTAATTAATTAATGCGATGTGATTATGATTTCAATTTGATTAAGTGATTTAATTAATTAGTTAAATCTTAATTAATTTCATTTTAAAATGAAATGAACTTAGGAAAGGGGTCCCAACCCTATTCCTTAGTTCACTTACTATTGAACAATGATTAATAAATTTAATTAACCAATTTGTTACTATTCATGGGATTAATTAATCATTACTTAACTTAAAGAGTAGTTAAGGTTTAATTAGTCAATTTTCCTAATTAAGTGAGATAAATCCCAAGAAAATCATGGGAGGGAGAGGTCATCCCATTAAATTAATTCAATAAATTTGGGATTAATTGCTCAAGTAATTAAAGTAATTAAGCTAATTAATTTTATAATTAAATCTTAATTAAACTTAATTACTATTCAAATTAGTTAAGATCATTTTTAATTAATTCTCCTGAAATACCTTTAAAATGAGTATTTATTTGCATTTTTTATTTCTATGATTTTTTAGAAGTTTTCCATTAAAATGATTAATTAAGCTAATTAAAACTAATCTATTGGGGCCATGTGGTTCGATGCGACACACTTTCCACATGGCACCGCGGATTACTTAAAACTTATTCTACTTTTACGTGTGGCGGCGACGTGCTTTCATCGCCATTTAGATCGGATGGCTATAATCAATCTTATAGCTTAATAAGATTAAATTAGATCAATCTAGTGGATCTAATCACGACCATCCATTTCGATCATTCAAAACAGACATTGTGTGATCTAACGTCATGCAAGTGATGGAGAATGGAGTCTGTCCACCATTGCTCACTCGATCTAAGCTTACCTGAGCTTGGATCAGCTCCAAAAAGATCCCAAAACTTCACGCATCGATGGAGGGATCCAATGGTCAAGATCACATGAGATGCAAGTTTTCTTCAAAAGCTCCAACCCATTTTTTTGCCTAAGGATTTTGGAAGCATACCACCTCGAGAGCTCAAGGAGTGGCTTGAATGATTGAGGCTTCATCTAGAGATAAACCTGTTGAGTAGAATTTGATTAATTCCTTGGTGTTTGCTTAGAAGGCCATGAACTGACAATTTGGAGCTCTACTTTTATCAAAGTTCTACATCCGGTGCTCGATAAGCTTGGGAAATGATTCGATCTTGCTCGTAAGGGAAGGTGCATGCAAAACTTAATTTGAGTTTGATGGAGAAATGAAGTTAGGTCAGAAATGGGAGTGTCTATTTTGGGATAGAATGGCATTTTGATCGAGAAATGAGTTTGGGAGCTTAGGAATGGCTCACTTGTCTTAGCTAGGGCTCGAGGAATGATTGTGTGTTTGAGTGAAAATGAGGGGTTCTATACCCCCCTTTCATCTTGATCAGATGGAGGGATAGGGTTTGGCTTCTAGTGGTTGTCCGACCATCTCAGGGAGTCATGGGTGGCAGGGAGGAGGTGAGTTTGCTTGGCTTGGTTGGTTGAAGGTGTGGAGGTGGCTACCAAGAAGGAATCATGGGTGTCCTATGGGTTTCAAATTCTCTAATAGGGAGGGTGAGGTTATTTCACCTCCCATGGGTCATGGTTGACCCAACCACCCCTTGGGTTAGGTTGGATAGTGTCCTAGGTGCCTAAGTGGACCATTGGGAGAGTCCCAAGTGGCCAAGGAATGGAAATGACCACTTATATGGGTGATTTCTCTCATGTGATACCCTTGACCTAAGGGTAGATTGATCATTTGGCATTGGATTTGATTTTCCATATTTGAAATGAGCCAAACGTTTGTTAGCCCAAATTTCAAGTCAATTAGAGTTGATTTGGTTATGTTTGGCTTAATTTGACCCATTTAGGTCAAATTGGGTTACGTTGGGTCAAGTTGACCTATTGGTCAAATTGGGTCAAACCAAGTGAGTCAAGTTCATATGATCATTTGAGATGTTTTGGTTCAATTTGGTTTAAGTTTGGCTTAGATTTTATTTTGGCTCATTTGAATTCATTTGGGTCAAATGGGTTAAGTTGACCAATTTGACCAAATTGGCCAAATTGGTTTGGGATTAGTTGGCCAATTATTGATGATTGTAGGCTTTGGTTTCAATGAATTTGGATTTCATTTTGATTTAGGCCAACTTGAACCTTTAGGTCAATTTTGGCTAAGTAGGTCAATTGGGTCCAATCATGGCTTTGGTCAAGTTCAACAATCAATTTGGAATGAACTTGAGCCATTGGTTGCAATCAATTTGGTTTATATTTTGATTTGACCCAATTTGATCTTTTAGGTCAATTTGGGTCAACTTGGGTGAAGGCCAATTGGGTTTGGTTTGACTCAATTGATTGTCAAGTTATATTCAAATATTGATTTTGATTTGGTATGAATCATTAGTTTCAAGGGATTTGGCTTAGGTTGTATTTATAGTTTGGGTTCATATGGGTTAAGGGTTGACTTGGTAGAATGACCAAGTTGACTTAGTTTGACCCAATTTTTGATAATTGATCAACCTAGGGTGATCAATAATCATGATGGGAGGTTTTGATGTACTTGGTTCAATCAAATTTGGGTAGGATTAGAACTTGGCTAAAATTGATCAAATTGGCCACTTTAGGTCAAGTGGACCAATTGAGTTTGATTTTGGGTTGAGTTTGATTTAGTTGAGTTTATATATGGATTTGGGATTTATATATAAATTTGCAATTGCTTGGGTTCAAAGAATTTTGGTTCATTTGAACATTTCAAGTCAAAAGGTTAAGTTGGGTTTTACTTGGGTTGATTTTGGTTTGGCTTGATGATTGTAGATTTTATTTATATTTGTGAATATGATTGAAGGTATGATTGATTCATGAGAAAATCTATTGAATTTTGTTTTGGAATGAAGGAATTTGGCTAAGTCTATGGAGTTGACTCATGTGGCTTAGGTTTGGATTTTGATTTAGTTTGATTTAGTTTTGATAATTTAAATCTATATTTCATTTAAATTTATGAAGATGATTGAAAATATGATTGATTTGTGAGAAAATCAATTGAGTTTAACTTGATTTAGTTTAAGATATAGCTAAGTCCATGGGGTAGGTCATATGGCTTTGGAAGGGTTTTGATTTAATTTGATTTAGTTTGATTTAGTTTGATTTAGTTTTAATCATTTGAATGTAGATTTGATTTATATTTAGGAAGATGATTGAAAATATAAATTGATTATAAGAAAATCAATTGATTTTGGATGGATTTGGATTAAGATTTGGCTAAGTCCATGGGTTAGGTTTTATGGCTTAGAAGGTTTTCAAGTTTGGATTTGATCAGCATCAATCATTTGGTTTTGGAATTTGGGTTTGGATTTGGATTTGAATTTGATGTTTGAATTGAACTTGAGGTTTTGTTTGAGATGGTGAACATGGATTGGACGGGTTGTAGGGTAGGTGGATTATCCCAATCCACAGGCATAACTAATCTATGGTTAACCCTTCTAAGTCTTTAGCTTAGTTAAGTGTTTACCTAATTGTTAGAAGTGTCTTATGACTTGGGAAGTCTTAGTGTCTAGAAGACTCTAAGTCTAAGATGGGAAGATTGAATCGCACTCCAAAAGTGCGGTCACAGCATTAGGCTCATAGTGTTTCTCTTGGAGATAGATGAGGAAGAAGCCAAGTTTCATAGTATAGACTCGGATACATCTTTGAACATTTGCTTGGGAGACCATGGATACATGAGAACATAGTTTCATCCTCTCTACTTCAGTGTATGAAGTTGGTGAGAGGTGGGATCGTCTACTGTGTCAAAGGAGATCTCAAGCCATTTATAGTTCGCAAGGTTGGCATATATGATGATGCGGCTTACTACCTCCCTTTAAATCAGCAAGTCTATTCTGGCAAACCTGGCCAATGTTTAAAATTAAAAGAAAAAGAAAGAGAAAGAGAAAAAATAAAGAAAATGAAAGAGAAAATGAAAAAGAAAATAAAAGGGAGCTGAAATAGAATTGGAGGAGGAAGTGGAGTATGACATTAGATTCCACTCATAGTTTATTACTCCATTCCAAAATATGGGTAGGATGACTCCCAGGAAAAGGAGGCTAGTTTAGAGGCAATCTGGGTGGAAAACTTCTTATTGGCCAATAGAAGATTTGTCTCACTAGAGTACACCTACTATCCATATAAACTTAGAATCTAGTTCATAGGATTGAGTCTTATATGGTTAGCACACTAGCTATTCTTGTAGTAGATTCCCTTGGAGGTGATACTTGAGCGAATGATGAAGCGGGCTCAAAGCAAAGCATAAGTGTATCCAAGTCTATATATGAAGTGTTAGGCATCAATTGGGAACCTTAGCTAAACCCTCTTTCTTCAAAAGGCGAGGGTTTTAGTGGAAGCCCCAGTCATCCACAGGTGTGAAGACTCAGAGGTTCTTTCTGGAAGCATCATCCTTAAGTCAAGAAGTTGATGTAGAATTAAGGATGATTCATATAAAGATTTAATAGAATTACTTTTGATTGGCACTTGCCTTGTTCATAATTTAGCAAAGAAAGGGTTAATCCAACATACTTGGTCAAAGCAATTCGACTACTTTGAAGGAATATGGAAGAACAAATTTAAAATCTCTCAATCAAGATGGGGACTATGATTTGATACAATAGGTCTAATCGATGATGATGATGATTACTGCTTAGTCATCACCAATCATTTGAAATATGATAGGTTCTTTTCAAACCACATTAACTCATATGAGGAGGTGTGCTTAGAAACTTTAGATGATTTAGATGATTTTGAAGTCAAAGATGCACTGCCAGAGTTCAAAGAAGAGATCAAGTCAACCACCGATGAGCATAAGGAAATCAACTTAGGAATTGAAGAATATCCACGCTGGATATACATCAGTTCTTTGTTGAATGAAATTGAAACCAATGACTTAGTTAGGCTATTGATTGAGTTTAAGGACTGCTTTGCCTGGAGTTATGAAGATATGCCTGGATTGGCTCCTAATGTAGCGATCCATAAACAAGTAATAGAACCTACTTCTAACCTTATTAAGCACTTGGTTGATGAAATCAAAAAGAAGAAATGTTGAATCTAAATTTGTTCTCAGTTAAAAAAAAAACCAAAACACATTCTAAACTAAAACTTTAACCCTAGACCTATATCTTTAACTTTAAACTCTAAACACTAAAATAAATTTAAACAAAATAAACCCTAAAACCAAAATCAAACCATCCTATAAATAAACCCTAAATCTTGAACCCTCAATTAAATGAAAAGCTAAAACTTAGTTTAAAACTAAATAAAACCTAAAATAAAATAAATAAAAAAACCTAAACAAAATAAAATAAAATAAAATAAAATAAACCTAAACTAAACTAAATCTAAACCATGTCTAAAGGAAAATAAAGATAAAAAAAATCTAGTAAAATATAAATAAATACCTAACTAAAATTAAAAATAAAACCTAAATAAAATAAAACTAAACATAAAAAAAATAAAATAAAATAAAATTAAAGGGAATAAAACTAAAAAAATCTAAACTTAAAAAAATGAACCTAAATAAATAAAAATAAAACCTCAATCCTAAATTAAAAAACTTGTTCTAAATAAAAAAATAAACAAGTATAAAATAAACTAAACTAAATAAATAAAACCTAACCAACCTAATAAACTAAACCTAAACCTACCTTAATGACCAAATAAAATGATAAACTAAAAATAAAACCTAAATAAATCTAAAATAAAACATAAAACCTAAAATAAATAAATAAAAACCTAAAAAAATAAAAATAAACCAAACCTAAAATAAAATAAAATAAATTCTAAAATAAACCTACCAAAAATCTAATGAAACCTAAATTAAAATAAATTAACCTAAAATGTATAAACTAATAAATAAATAAAATAAACCTAAATAAAAATGCAAATTAAACTAAAATAAATGAAATAAATGAATAAACTTAAACCATTTGCCCAATTTAAAAAATAATAATAAATAAAACCCTACCCTCATTAGCCTTACACTACCCTAAATCTTAAACCAAATCTAACCCAAACCTACCTACATAATAAACTCTAAAACAATGATCCTACCTTACCCCAATTACCCTAAATAAACTATGAAACCTAAAACTTATCTTAAGATCCTAAAAATAAAATAAATAAAACCAAACCTAAATACAATAATAAAAGAAAATAAAAAGAAACCTAAACCCCAAATTAAAACTAAACCTAAAATAAATTAAACATAAACCTACTAAAATAAACTAAATAAATAAAATAAACCAAACTCTAAATATAAACCACAAATGATTAAATAAAATATAATAAACTAAAAATAAACCTAAACTAAGAAAAAACCAAATAAAAAACTAAAACCTAATCTAAAATAAATAAAAGAAACCAAAACTTAACTAAAATTAAAAAAACCTAAACCTAAAAAAAAAAACTAAACAAAATAACATAAACCTAAACAAAACTAAAATTAATCTAAAATGGGAAATAAAATAAATAAACCAATTTAAAATAAAATAAAAAATGAACCTTAGAAATAAAAATAAAATAAACTAAAATAAATAAAATGAACTAAATAAACTAAATAAACCTAAAACCGGTTTACTTAATTTTAAAAAAAAAAAGGCAAACCCAAAACCCTAAACCCAACCACAAATCTTAAACCCTATATTAAACCCTCCTACATAACTCAACTGACTACTCCCTAACCCTAACCCATACTATCATCTTCATCTCCACTATCAAATCCACCACTAGACTCATAATCTCTACTCCACACTACTTTACCATATGACCCTACCAACTAATCCTCTACCAAACTACCACTACTAAACCTTCCAAAACCCAAACCTATAAAAACACTTACTAACCTACCCACTAAAATCCAGATCTCTTACTAAATCCAAATAAATAAATAAATAAAATGTATCTAAATAAATAAAATAATAAAATAAATAAATCCTAAACACATGTAAAATAAAATAAACTGTAAATATCTAAAATAAAATAAATAAAACCCTAAATAAACTTAAAAAATAAATTAAACCTATTAAAAAACCTAAATAAAAATAAAATTAAATGTAAAATAAAATAAAATAAACCAAATAAAAATAAAATTAAATATAAACTAACCCAAAAATAAACCTTAAAATAAATAAAAAGTAAAACCTAAAAAAAAAAAAAAAACCTATCACTAAAGAAATTTAAAATAAACTAAATAAAATAAATCTAAACCTAAACTAAAATAAAATATACTAAAATAAATAAAATCTAAACCAAATCCTAAAATATACTAAACCTTAACCTAAATCTAAACTAAATAAAATAAAATAAAATAAATTAAAAATAAACATAAAGAAACTAAAATATTAAACCTAAAATATAAGTAAAATAAAAAAACTAAAACCTAAACCTAAAAAATAAAATAAAACCTAAACTAAACTTAAAATATAAAATAAAATTAAACTCAACAAAAAATAAACTAAATCTAAACATAAAAAAAAATAACTAAAATAAAAAAAACTAAAATAAATAAACCTAAATAAGTAAACTAAACTAAATAAAAATAATCCTAAATAAAAATAAAAAATTAAATAGACTAAAATAAATTAAAAATACACTAAATAAACTAAATAAACCTAAACTTACCGGTTTCATTAATTTAAAAACCCAAACCCTATAACCAAACTCACAAAACTCTATTAAACCCTAACCTAATGATAAACCTAAACCCTAGTTAAACCCTAAACCCAAGCATAAACTCAAAAACTATAAACCCCAAACCCACCCTAAACCCATGCTAAACCCTAAATCCTAAAACCCAAACCCTAGAAACTTAAACCCAAATAAATTAAATAAACTTAAACCTTAAAACAATAATCCTAAATCTAAACCTAAACCACAATGGGCATAACTTTGATGGAGAACATGGTGGATCAATTGGGCCATCAGATCTAATAAGCAAAGGCAAAGGTGGATTATTTGGTGGTGGTGGGAAAAGCTTTAGAGGTTTTAGCTGTGGTGGTAGCCGAGGGAGAGATCGGGGATATGATGGGGAATCTTGCTACTCGACAGGCCGGGGTTGTTCTAATGGGAACTATAGAAACTTAAGAATGGCTGATCCAATCTGCTACTTATGGAACTGTCCATAGAGTAGAAACGATTCTAGCAATCTAAGGTTTTTGATATCCTCTATGTGTGCTCATTTTTGATCTTTTTCATCACTTGTCTTTTAGAAAACTTGGTGTGTTACTTGGTTAATGAAATTAAAAAGAAGAAATGTTGAATCTGAATTTATTCTGTGTTAGAAAAAAAAACCAAAAACCCTAAACCCTAAACTAAAATGTGAACCTTAGACCTTAAACATAAACCCTAAACCCTAAACCCTAAACCCTAAAAACCATAAACCCTAAACCCTAAACCCTAAACTCAATCCTAAACCCTAAACCCGAAGCCCTAAAAGCATAAACACTAAAATGCTAAATCCTAAATCTAAATCTAAACCTAAACCTAAACCCTAAACCTCAGTAACCCTAGTAAATCTAAACTAAACCCTCAGTAACCCAAACTAAAAGAAAAAACCTAATCCTAAACAAAATAAAACATAAAAATAAAATAAATAAAAAAACCTAAACCAAAATAAAATAAAAAATAAAATAAAATAAAAACCTAAACTAAAGTGAAAAATAAAAAACCTAAATAAAATAAAAACTAAACCTAAAATAAAAAAATAAACCTAAAATAAAATTAAATAAAATAAAAACTAAATAAAACCTTAAGCAAAAAAAAACTTAAAATAAATAAAAAATAAAACCTAAATCTTAAACTAAAAAAGCCAACTTAAAATAATAATAAGATAAAACTAAACCAGTAAAATAAACTAGTAAAATAAATAAAACTAAACCTAATCTAAAATCTAAACCTAAACCTCAAACTAAATAAATAAAATAAACTAAAATAAACTAAGCCTAAACTAAAAATATAACCTCAAAATAAACAAAATAAAAAACCAAAAACTAAACTTAAAAAAAATAAAATAAAACCTAAAACCTAAAAAAGTAAAATAAAATAAAACTCAACTAAAATAAACTAAAAACCTAAACCTAAAAAAACTAAACTAAAATAAAACCCAAATTAAAATAAATAAAGCTAAAATAAATAAACTAAACTAAATAAAAATAGAAAATAAAACTAAATAAAAAAATTAAATAAATTAAAATAAATAATAAATTAATTTAAAAAATTATATAACAATAAATTACTACTTTAAATTTTAAAAAAAAACCCAATCCACCTAAATCTGCTCCCAAACCTTAAACCCTAAATCCAAAATAAACAACACTAAACCCTAATCCTAAACCATAACAAAATGAACACTAAACCCTAAAACTAAACCTTAAACCCTAAACCCAAAGCCAAACACTAAACCCTAAACCCTAAATTGAAAATCCTAAACCCTAACCCTAAACCCTAAACATTAAAAACTATAAAATCTTAAACTTTAAACCCTAACCATAAACCCTAAATGCTAAAAGCATAAACTCACAAAACCCTAAAAACTAAAAAAACTCTAAACCTATAAACCCAAACCCTAAATAAACTAAAAGTAAATATATTAAAAATAAACCTAAACCCTAAAACATAATAAACCTAAACCCCAAGAATGGGTAGAACCTTGACAAGAGGAACATCACCATCAACCAAGCTCAGTCTAGATCTGGCGGTGAAGGCGAAGGCAGAGGTGGCGGTTATCATAGTGGTGGTGGGGGATCTGGAGGTGTTGGTGGATATGGAGATGGTGGTCAGAGAAGTGGTGGTTTTGAAGGCGAGAAGAGTGATGGAGGTGACAGACATTATGGTGGCAAAGGGAGAGATCAGGGATATGATGGCGGATCCCGCAACTCGAGAGGAGGGGGTAGTTCTGATGGCAACAGGAGAAATTGAAGAATGGGCGATCTGATCTGCTTCTTATGGAGATGTGTCTTTACATTAAAGATGGTTCTAGTTATCTAGGGGTTTTTATTTTCTCTATGTGTGCTCATTTTTTATCTATGTTGTCACTTATTTCTTAGAAAACTTGGTGTGCTACTTGGTTGATGAAATCAAAAAGAAGAAATGTTGAATCTGAATTTGTTCTCGGTTAAAAAAATACCAAAACCTAAACCCTAAACTAAAACTTCAACCCTGACCTATAACCTAAACTCTAAAATTCTAAACACTAAAACCCTAAACCCAAACCCAAATAAACCCTAAAACCAAAACCCTAAACCATAAAAAAAACTACCCTTAACCCTTAAAACCCAAACCACAAACCCTAAACCCTAAATCTTGAACCCTCAAAAAACTAACAATTAAAACTTATGTAAAAACTAAATAAAATAAAATAAAAAAAAACCTAAACAAAAATAAAATAAAAAATAAAATAAAATAAAAATAAACCTAAAATAAAATAAACATAAAGCTAAATTTAATCTTAAAAGGAAAATAAAATAAAAATAAAACTAAACTAAAATATAAATAAATAAAACCTAAACTAAAGTAAAATAAAAAACCTAAATAAAATAAAACTAAACCTAAAAAAAATAAAACTAAAATAAAATGAATAGAAACTAAATAAAACCTAAACCTAAAATAAAAATAAATAAAATCTCAAATTAAAAAAACTTAAACCTAAATAAAATTAAAATAAACCTAAACCTAAACCTATGAACTAAACTATAAAACCAAAATCTTAAATAAAATAAAATAAACTAAAAATAAAACCTAAAATAATTCTAAAATAAAACATAAAACCTAAACCTAAAAAAAATAAAATAAAACCTAAACCTAAACCTAAAATAAAAAATAAAACCAAACATAAAGATAAAATAAAATAAAATTGAACTAAACTAAATTAAAATAAATACTAAAATATATAAACTAATAAATAAAAAATAAACCTAAATAAAATATAAAATATAATAAACTAAAATAAATGAAATAAACTAAATAAACCTAAACCTGAGTTTACCTAATTTTTAAAAATAATAAATAAAAAAAAACCTCAACCCTTAACTAAACTAACCCTAAATCTTAAACCACAAACACTAAAACCTTAACCACACTAAACCATAAATCCTAAACCCTAAACCCTACCCTAAACTCATGACCCTAAACAAACCAACTCCTAAAACTAAACTAACCCCAGACCACTAAACCCTAAACTATAAAACCTAAAACTTATAAATAAAACTAAATATAACCTAAAAATAAAATAAATAAATAAACCAAAACATAAATAAAATAATAAAAGAAAACAAAATTAAAACCTAAACTAAATCCTAAACCCAAACCTAAACCAAAACATAAAATTTTTTTTAAATAAAATAAAGTAAACTAAAATAAAATGAATAAAAACCTAAACTAAACTAAAAAAAAAACCTAAAAATAAAAAACTATATAACCTAAAAATAAACATAAAATAAAATTAAAATAAAATTAAGATATAATAAAATTAAAACTAAATAAAAACCTAAACATAAAAATAAAACCTAAAAATAAATAATAAAACCAAAACCCTAAACTAAAATAAAGCCTAAAAATAAACAAAATAAAATAAACCTAAACCTAAATAAACTAAACTAAACTAAATAAGACCTAAACCTAAACCTACACTAAATAATTTAAAATAAACAAATAATATTCCTAAACCTAAATCAAAAACTAAAACCTAAAACCTAGACTTAAAAACATAAAATAAAAATCTAAACCAAAACAAAACCTAAAAATATAAAAAACAAAACATAAAAATAAAATAAAAATAAAACTAAACTAAAAAAATAAACCTAAACGTGAACCTAAAAAATAAACTAAAATAAATAAAAAATTAAAATAAACATATATAAAAAATTAATATAATAAACTAAAATAAATTAAAAATAATAAATAAACTAAGTAAACTAAACCTGGGTTGCTTAATTAAAAGACCCTAAACCATAAATCCTGCACCTAAAACTAAACCTAAACCTCACTAAACCTTAAAAATCTCACCTAAACATTAAACTCTAAATCCCTCCCATGCTACCTTCCCCAAACCCAAACTCCCTAAACCCTGGGCCCTGGGCCTCCCTTAAACTCACTAACCCTGGAGTCACCCAAGACCATCCTAACCTTACTAAACCCTCCTATAACTCTACCCTAAACCCTAAAACCCACCACCCTACCCACCCTAACTCCACTGCACCTAAATAAACCTACAAATAAGATAAATAAAAATACCTACATATATAAAAAATAAAATAAAATAAACCTTAAACTAAACCTAAACCTAAACCTAAACTAAACCTAAACATAAAATTTAAAAAACTAAACTAAAATAAAATAAATAAAACCTAAACTACACCAAAAAATAAAACAAACCTAAAACCAAAAAAAACCTAAATAAAATAAAAACAAAATAAAAAATAAAAATAAAATAAACCTAAAATAATAAACTAAAAAAAAAAAAAACCTAAACCTAAGAATACATAAAAAATAACACCTAAATCCTAAACTAAAAAAACCTAAACCTAAAATAAATAAAATTAAAGTAAACCTAAACCTAAACTTAAAATAAACAAAACCTAAACCCTAAACTAAATAAAACAAAATAAATAAAAAATAGAACATAAAAATAAACCTAAAATAAAAACCTAAAACCTAAACCTAATAAAATAAAAAAAAACCTATACCTAAACCTAAAAATAAAAAATAAATTGTAAACCTAAAAAATAAAATAAAAATTAAACTAAATTAAAAAATAGACATGAACCTAAACCTAAACCTAAAAAATAAACTAAAATAAAAAACCTAAAGTAAAATAAAAAAAACCTAAAATAAATAAACTAAATTAAATAAAAATTAAAAATAAACATAAATATAAATAAATAATATAATAAACTAAAATAAATAAAAAAATAACCTAAATAAACCAAAACCTACTTTGCTTAATTTAAAAAAAGGCTAAACCATAAATCTCACACCCTAAAAAATCCTAAACAAAACTAACCCTAAACACTAAACCCCAAACCTACAACACTAAACCCTAAACCCTAAAACTCCACTAAACTAACCCTAAACCATAAACCTCAAAAACCCTAAAGCTAAACTAAACCTAAACTAACCCTACACCCTAACTCCCTAAACTAACACTAAATAAACCCAAACCTAAACCCTAAAAGCATAAACCCTTAAACCCTCACCCTAAATCCCAAACCTAAACTCCTAAATAAATTAAAAATTAAACCTAAACCCTAAAGCCTAATAAACCTAAACACAAAGAATGGGTAGAACCTTGATGATAGGAACATCACCATCAATCAAGCTCGATCTAGATCTGGCAGTGGAGGCGAAGGAGAAGGTTATCGCTATGGTGGTGGGGTATTTAGAGGTGCTGGTATATATGGAGGTAGTGGTCAGAGCAGTGGTGTTTATAGAGGCAGGAGAAGCGATGGAGGTTACATCCGTGGTGGTGGTGAAGGGAGAGATCAGGGATATGATGGTGGATCCCTCAACTCAAGAAGTCAAGTGGTTCTGATGGGAACTATTGAAACCGAAGAACGGCCAATCTGATCTACTGTTTATGGAACTTTGCCTATATAGTAGAGACTGTTCTAGTTATCTAGGGTTTTTGATTTTCTTTATGTGTGCTCATTTTTTTATGTATGTCATCATTTTTATCTTAGAAAACTTGGTGGGTTACTTGGTTGTTGAAATTAGAAGAAGAATGTTGAATCAGAATTTGTTCTCTATTAAAAAAAACCAAAAACCCTTAACCCTAAACAAAAACCTAAACCTTAAACCTAAAACCTAAACCCTAAACCCTAAACCCTAAACCCTAAACCCAAAAACTTAAACCCTAAACCCTAAATCCTAAACCTTAAACCCTAAACCCTAAACCCCAAACCTTAAACCCTAAACACTATACCCTAAACACTACAACAACAACAACAAGCCTTTATCCCACTAAGTGGGGTCAGCTACATGAATCCTTCGCCTCCATTGTGTCCTATTATGTGTCAAATTCTCATTTAATTGAAGTATACTTATGTCATTTTTTATACATCTTAACCAAGTCTTTTTAGGTCTACCTCTACCTTTCTTAACATAAGGCAAATCTAATTCATCTACTCTCCTAATCGAGTCATTAGACGGTCGATGCTTTATGTGGCGAAACCATCTAAGGTGACTCTCTCTATTCTTATCTACCATTGGGGCTACTCCAACTTTTTCCTGAACATACTCATTTCACATTTAATCTCTAAGAGTAAAGCCACTCATCCACCTGAGCGTCCTCATCTCTGTAACACTTAACTTAGTGTTATGCTTCTCTTTATTGACCAACATTCGCACCATAAGTCATTGCGGTCTTACCACCATCTTATAAAATTTTCCCTTAAGTTTAAGTGGAACTTTTCTATCACACAACAGGCCAAATGCATTCCTCCACTTCAACCATCTTGAATTCTACCAATAACATCTCCATCTATTTCACCATCATTTTGAACAATAGAACCTAAATATCTGAATCGCTCACTCTTAGTAATGACTTGTTCACCTAATGTGACAACACTACCACTAGAGCTTCTACAACTAAAATTACACTCCATATATTCAGTTTTAGATCTACTTAAATGAAAACCTTTAGACTCTATTATTGACCTCCATAATTCAAGTTTCTCTTGGACTCCCTCTCTAGTCTTACCAACAAGAAGAATGTCATCAAGAAAAAGCATACACCAAGGTACATCTTCCGTAAATGCCTAGTAAGAACATCCATAACTAATGCAAAAAGATAAGGGCTTAAAGTTGATCTTTGATGTAATTCAACTGAAATAGGAAAATATTTTGTCAATCCTCCTTGTGTTTGGACACAAGTAATAGCTCTAGTATACATATCCTTAATTACTTGAATATAACTAATTTTAACTCTTATCTATTCTAGAACTCTCCAAAGAACATCTCTTGAAACTTTAACATAAGCTTTCTCTAAATTAATAAATATCATATGTAGATCCTCCTTACTTTCTCTATACTTCTCCATCAAACCTCTTAACAAATGTATAGAATCCATAGTAGATCAACCTGGCATGAAACATTAAAAAGCTAAAAACCTAAATAAAACCTAGAAATAAATTGAATAAAAAAATATAAACTAAAATAAAATAAAAATGAAAACATAAACTAAAATCTAAACCTAAACCTAAACCTAAAAAAAAGAAAACTAAAATAAAATAAATAAAAACCAAAACTATACTAAAAAAAATAAAAACCTAAATAAAATAAAAACTAAACCTAAAATAAAAATTAAATAAACATAAAATTAAATAAAATTAAAATTAAATAAAAGCCTAAACTTAAAAAATAAACCTAAAAATAAAACCTAAAAAGAAAAAAAATTAAACATAAACCATAAACTAAACAAAAACCTAAACTTAAAATAAAAATAAAATAAACCTAACCTAAGCTAAAATAAACTAAACTAAAATAAATAAAACCTAAATCTAAACCTAAAATAAACTAAACCTAAACCTAAACCTAAACCCTAAATAAACAAAAATAAACTAAAAATAAACCTAAACCTAAAATAAAAAAATAAAACCTTAAAATAAACATAAAATAAAATCCTAAAACCTAAACCTAAAAAAAAAATAAAATAAAAATTGAAACCGAAACTTAGAACTAATAAAATAAAACCTAAAAATAAAAAATTAAAGAAAAATAAAACTAAACAAAAAAAATAAACCTAAACTTAAACCTAAACCTAAAAAAATAAACTAAAATAAATAACCTAAACTAAAATAAATATACTTAAAATAAATAAACTAAACTAAATAAAAATAAACCTATATAAAAATAAAAATAAAATAAAATAAAATAAATAAAAAATAAACTAACTAAAATAAATAAACTTAAACCTACAAGTTTACTTAATTTAAAAAAAAAAACTGTAACACTAAACCCTAAATCCTGAACCCTAAATCTTTAACACTAAACCCTAAACCCTAAACCCCAACCTTCCCTAAACCCTGGGCCCAGGCCTCCACTCTACCTTACCCACCCTAAACCCTAAACCCTATAAACCTGACCCTCCCTACCCACTAAAACCTAAAACCTAAACCTAAACTAAATAAAACCTAAAAATAAAATAAATAAAAATCCTAAACCTAAATAAATTAAAACATTAAAATAAAATAAAATTAAACCTAAATAAAAATAAACTTAAGTAAACAAATAAACTAAATTAAATAAAAATAAACCTAAATAAAAATAAAATAAAATGAACTAAAATAAATAAAATAAACTCTAAAATAAATAAACTTAAACCTACAAGTTTACTTAATTTAAAAATAGAAATAAAACTCTAACACTACATTGTGTAAATCTATAACTCTAAACCCTAAACCCTAAACCCTAAACCTTAAAACCCTAAACCATAAACCCTAAACCCTAAACCCTAAAACTCTATACATGCTATACCCTAAACCTAAATCAACCCTAAACCTAAAACCACTAAAAACCCTAAACCCTAAACCCTAAAAACCTAAAAACCTAAACCTAAACAAAATAAAACCTAAAAATAAAATAAATAAAAATCCTAAAACTAAATAAAATAAAAAATTAAAATAAAATAAAAACCTAAACTAAAACCTAAACCTAAACCTAAACTTAAACGTAAAATAAAATAAAATATAATATAGTATAAAAGGTAAATTAAAATAAAATAAATAAAACCCTAAACTGAATAGAAAAAATAAAATAAACCTAAAAATAAAAAACCTAAATAAAATAAAAATTAAACATAAATTAAGGATAAAATAAACCTAAAATAAAATAAAAACTAACTAAAAACCTAAACCTAAAAAATAAACCTAAAAATAAAAAAAAAACCCAAACCTAAAATAAACAAAATAAAATAAACGTAAACCTTAAATAAAATAAACTAAACTAAAATAAATAAAACCTAAACTTAAACCTAAATAAACTAAATAAAATAAAATAAACTAAAAGTAAACCTAAACCTAAACTAAATTATAAAACCTAAAATAAAAACCTAAAACCTAAACCTACAAAAATAAAACATAAACCCTAACATAAAAAAATAAAAAAATAAAATAAAAAATAAAATAAACTAAAAAATAATTAAAATAAATTAAACTAATAAATTAAATAAAAATAAACTTAAATAAATAAAATAAAATAAATAAAATAAAATAAAAAATTAAAACTAACCCTAAACCTATTGGTCTACTTAATTAAAAAAAAACCCTAAAAGCTAAGCCATAAACCTTAAACCCTAAATCCTAATCCTAAGCCATACACCCTAAACCTACAACCCTAAACCCAAAACCCTAAACCCTAAACTAACCCTAAACCCTAAACCCTAAAACCCTAAACCGTAGAGCTTAAACCCTAAACCCTAAGCTAACCCTAAACCCTAAACCCTAAACCCTAAACCCTAAACCTAAACATAAACTAAATAAAACCTACTAATAAAATAAAAAAAAACCTAAACCTAAATAAATTAAAAATGTTAAAATAAAATAAAAACCTAAACTCAAACCTAAACCTAAATGTGAGAATAAAAAAAGAAAAAAATAAGAAAAATGAAATAAAAGAAATACAAACCTAAACTAAATTAAAAAATTAAATAACCTAAGAATAAAAAACATAAATAAAATAAAACTAAACATAAAATATAAATAAAATTAACCTAAAATAAAATAAATCAAAATAAACTAAAATAAAACTAAATAAAACCTAAACTTAAAAAATAAACCTAACATTAAAAATAAAATAAAACCTAAATCCTAAACTAAAAAAAAAGCCTAAAATAAAAATCAAATAAATAAGATAAAATAAACCTAAACTAAACCTAAACTAAAATAAACCAAACTAAAATAAATAAAACCTAAACCTAAACATAAAATAAACTAAACCTAAACCTAAACATAAACAAAATAAAATAAAACAAACTAAAAGTAAACCTAATTCTAAAGTAAAGGAATAAAACCTAAAAAATAAGCCTAAAATAAAAACATAAATCATAAACCTAAAGAAATAAAATAAAAACCAAAGCCTAAACATAAATAAAAAATAAAACCTAAACTAATATAAAATAAAATCAAAAAAAAATAACTATTAAAACTAAATTTAAATAACTATAATAAAATAAACCTAAAATAAAATAAATAAACTAAATGAAATAATAAATACTTTAAAATGAAAATTAAACACTCAAATAAATAAAATAAACTAAATAAACAAAATAAACCTAAACCAGATGCTTAATTTAAGAAAGAAAAATACCAAACCCTAAACACTAAACCCTGCCCAAACCCAACCACAAACCATAAACCCTAAACCCTAAAACCTAAAGCTGAACCCTAAACCCTAACCCACAAAACCCTAAACTCTAAACCCCAACCCTAAAACTCATAAAACTTAACCCTAACAAAACCCCAAAACCATAAACCCAAACCTTAAACCCTAAATTAACCTAAACCTTTAACCATAAACTAACACTAAACCCTAAATTGAAGACAATAAGAACATCATCTGAAGATTAGTCTAGATCAGGTGGAGGAGAAATCTTATCACATGGTGGGGGGATCTAGAGGTGTTGGATATGGAGGTGGTGGTGCATGGCTTATGAGGTGAGAGGAGTGAGGTTACAATCATGGTGGTGGTGGAGGGAGATCCTGAATATGATGGTGGATCCACTACTGAGGAGGTGAGTTATTTTGAGGGAAATGGAGAAGAAATTGAGAATAACCAATCGATTTGCTTCTTATGGAACTATGTCTTTATAGTAGAGATGGTTCTAGTTATCTGAGCTTTTGATTTCTATGTGCTCATTTTTTTATTTAAAGTCACTTGTGTCTTAGAAAACATGGTGAGTGGTTGATGAAATCAAAAAGAAGAAATGTTGAATTTGAATTTGTTCTTTATTAAATAAAAAAGCCAAAAATCATAAACCCTAAACTAAAACCTGAATCTAGCCTAAAACATAAACCCTAAATAAAGCTTAAACTCTAAAGCACATCTTAAACCTAAACCCAAACCCTAAACCCTAAAAGCCTTTTAAATAAACCCTAAAAAAATGCTAAATCCTAAACCTTAAATCTTGGACCACTATAAACCCTAACCATGTATCCTAAAAGGAACAAACCCCAAATCCTACCTTGATCCTAAACCCTAAACCAAAACCCTAAACCTAAGTAAAACCTAAACCTAAACTAAATAAAACCTAAAAAAATAAAATAAATGGACAAAAATCTTGAGATAAAATAAAAAACCTAAGTAAATTAAACCTAAACCTAAAACCTAAACCTAAAGAAATAATATAAATAAAAGAACTAAATTAAAATGAACTAACTAAAGAAAATAGAAAACATAAATAAATAACAACTAAACCTAAAATAAAATATAACTTAAAAAATAAAATAAAATAAACTAAATAAAACTAAACCTAAAAAAATGCTAAAGTAAATAAAAAAACAAAAGCTAAAACTTAACAAAAAAAACCTATGCCTAAAATAAAATAAAGATAATAAGCTACCTATAAAATAAAATAAACTAAAATAAACAATGGCTAAACCCATAATGTGTAAACCTAAACCTAAACCTAAACTAAATAAAATAAATAAACTAAAAGACCTAAACTTAAAAAAAAAAACCTAAACACCTAAAAAAATAAAATAAATTAAACCTAAACCTAAATAATATAAAAAACTAAACCTAAATAAAAAAAATAAAATAATAAAATATAACTTAAATAATTTTACATAAAATCCTCTAAAATAAATACCTACATAAATACCTTAAATAAAATAAAATGTAAACCTAAAAGTTAAAATAAACTAAATTAAATAAAATATAAACTAAATAAACCCAAACTCTTTGCTTATTTTTTTTACCTAAACTCTTTACCCTACTTATTAAACCCTAAACTAACCACAATACCAAATCACACCCTAAACCTACAAACTAAACCTAAACTAAATCCAAAATCCTAAACCCTACTAAATGATAAACCATAAACTAAAACTATACCTAAATCCTTATTAAAAAACCTTAAACCCTAAATCCAAAACCTAGCCTAAATACCATAAACCTAAACCCTAAATAAACCAAAATTGATTTTTTTTGAGAGATCATATGATGATAGATCCTATCTAGAGAGGTTGGGTGGTTCATGGGAACTAGAGATTGAAGAATGACCAATATCTGTGCTTATGGGTGTCACAATGAGGCATTATAGTTATCTGGTTTTTGATTTGTTCTATAATGTGCTCATTTTATATGTCATTTCTTGTATCTTAGAAAACTTGGTGTGTTACATGGTTGATGAAATAGAAAAGAAGAAATGTTAAATCATTTATTCTCTATTAAAAAAATCCTAAAACTCATTCAAACCCTAAATCCTAAAGCTCTAAACCTAAACCCAAAACCTAAAACCTAAACCCAAAACCTTAAACCTAAACCTAAACCCTTAACTCTTGATAGGACTCTTTTAATTCTCTTTGGATCAATCAATTTTACTTACTGAACATTTGAGCGAGAACTTTGTCTAATCATGCTCACTTTTGATTTTAATCAAAATCCCTCAATAGATTATCCTCCCCAACTTCTTTCAGATTCCAAAACATGTGGATCCAACACATTGATTTCATAAATGTTGTATCCATTAACTAAATGGCTCCTCTTCATCCAGATAATTAGGTTAAGGGCATGATTTGCCTCTGGCTTAAGCTTAAAAGGCTTAAACAAAACCTAAATTGATGGGATAAGCATCATTTTAAAACTTTTGCCAATATCAAAAATATGGAATAATTAGTTTGTTCTCTTGAAGATGCTATTTTGGTGATTCTACTAAACTTGAGAGTTGAATGAAGCTAAAGATAACTTGGTTAAATATCAGAATATGGAGGAAATATACTGGAGGAAAAAGGCTACTAGCAAACATATTGTTGATGGTGACAGAAATACCAAGTATTTCCATGCTCTTTTTAAAAAAAGAAAGCCTTAAACTCTATTAAAAAAAGTAAAAATGATAACATGGATCGCGATAATAATGATATTAAAGATTCTCATACATCATTTTAAAACTTATTAAACAACAACCCTTTAGAAGCTCTCTCCAACACTCACTGATTCTCTCAATGATTACTAATGATGACAACCATTTGCTTAATTTGCATCTCTGGCTAAGATTGGTAGTATTCTCAATAGCATGAACGATTATTCGCATCAAGGCTACTTGACTCAATTTTTTAGCATTGTTGGCCTATTATTAAGTCGACCTTGTTGATGTATCATTGATTTTTTTGATGGCAATCCTTTACCTAGATATTTTCTAGCACTTCCATTGTTCTCATTCCCAAAATTAATAATCCGAATCTTGGGATTTACTCGACCTTTGCACCTTCTTTCATAAACTCATTGATAAATTAATTGCTAATAGAATTAGTCCTGCTTTATTAAATAATATTTCATTAAAGGTAGAGCTATATCTAACAACATTCTTCTAACCTAAGAGTTGATTCATGACATTGATGCTTCTACCAGAGGTGGTAACATACTTTTCAAATTAAACATCTCTAAAGCTTTTGACAACCTCTCTTGGAATTTCCTCTTCCAAATTCTTCTTTTGTTTGGTTTTTTTGACTATTTTATTCACCTCATTAAAAATTATATTACCAATGTTTGGTTCTCCGTTATCTTGAATGGTGAGTCCCTAGGTTTTTTTCCTTCTATGCATGGTTTAAGATAAGGAGATCCCTTATCTCTCTCTCTTTTTATTATTACTATTGAATATTTTTTTAGGAGCCTTAATGATCTTTTCAACAATAATCCTAGCATGTTTTTTAGAACTCAAGGTGGTCTTCCTGTCTCTCATCTTAGTTTTGCTGATGACTTCATAATCTTTGCTATGCCTCTACATCACATTAAAACTATTAAGAATCTTTTAATAAATTTGGTAATGAAAGTGGTCTCTTTCTTAACAAAGGTAAAAGTTGTTTCATTCCTTCCTCTAAAATCCTAGTAATAGGATCAACCAAATCTTGAGAATTACCAATTTTCCAATAACTTCTATTCAATATCTTGGTGCTGCTCTTTAAGGTCAGAAAAGATCACATCTCTTTGATGAGTTAATCCAAAAAATCTCTAATAAAATTTTTCTTTTGGAATTTCATTTACTCTCATTTGGTGGTAGGCTCACTTTGATTAAGAGCACCCTTAACTCCATGCCTTTATATCTCATTCAAACCATTATGCCGACCAATTCTACCATTAACAGAATTGAGCACCTCCTTAACAAATTCTTCTGGGGTTCTAACAATTCTACTAAAAGAATGCATTGGACCTCTTGGTATAAAAGTTGTGGCACTCTTTGAAGGTGGCTTGATGTAAGCCAATCGGAAGCTATCACTACTTTTCCTATAAACTTGGGTGGAATTTTAGGAGCAACAATAGTCTTTGGGCTAATTTCATGACAATCAAATATTGCCAGGGTAAGCACCCTCTCATTTTCCCCTATAAAGTGGGGACTCTCCTGTATGGAAAAGACTTTGTTCCATCAAATGGGAAGTAGAATCTTTAATCTCTTGGGGGATTAACTCTTGAACCTCTTTCTTTTGGCAAGATAACTGGACTGGAGGTGGGGCCATTGATGAATTACTTTACACTCCACTTACTATTAAAGTGAACTCTCAATAATGTGGAACAATAGTAAGCTTACTAACTATATTCCTTTCTCTATTTTAGATAAGCTTACTATTATTCCTATCATTCCTAGCAATCATGATCAGATCCTTTTTAAGGTTTCCCAAAATGGTGATTTCAACCTTAAAAATGTTTGGATTCATATTAAAGAAACTCATGATTTCTCTAATGTGTTTTTTAAACTTTGCAATAACACTATTCCTATTTCCTATTCTGTTCTAACTTGGCATATTTTGAAAAACTTTATCACTGTTGACTCCTTGATGTGGGGTAAAGGTTTTTACTTACCTTCAAAATGCTACTGCTGCTTTCACATTGAGAATGTGAATCATGTATTTGTTAATGGAACCATTGCTTCCAAACTTTGGATTTGGTATGATGATCTCTTTAATATTGTCAAATTCAATGGCTCCTTAACTCTATACCAACTTCTTGAAGTTTATTTTGAAAACACTATTAAAGGCCACATTAAAGTCATAGCGCTATCACTCTTATTTGGTTCATATGGATGGACAGAAATGATGTAAAATATCATGGGATTTCTATGAACCACATGAGGATAATTTCTAGAATTAAAAATAAAATATGTGACTTGTTTAATGCCAATTTAATTAACTAAAATCAATTCAAAGGCTGTAAATTTGTGGCCAATAAATTGGGTTTTAACTTGGATCCATCCAGTAAAGATGATAAGATTGTTTATTGGGTAAAACCTCATGCTAATACTATGAAAATTAACTTGATGGCTGTCTCTCAAAATGCTTACATTGTGGTGGCATTTTGAAACCTTAATGGTAAAGTCTATGTGCTTTTGCTTACCCCTTAATACTTGCTCTATTCCTTTTGAGCTAATGCCGGTTTACAAAGCTATTGAGATTTTCCTTCAAAAAGGTTGGCTCAATATTTGGATTGAGGTGGATGCCCTGTTGTTGATTGATCTTTTGACTTCCACCAAAATAGGCAATACAAAATTGTACTACCTTCTCAAGCAGACTAGAGCTCTCCTTTCTCAACTCTATTTTGAAATCACTCATGTATAGTGTGATGGTAATGCATGTACTGATTACCTTGCTAATCTGGGTGCTAGATTAGATGGCATAAAATTCTTTGATCAGCTTACACTTCCTAAACATTTGCATGGTTTGGTCAATTTGGACAATACTAAATTCTTTTACCTCAAAATTAATCCATCCTATTGGTTTGTATTATTACTGTTTAGCGCATGATCAACTTGTTTAGTGTTGTTGATTTCTTTGGATTTTTCTTGCATCTTCGATACCCCTTTAATTAATTGATGATCTCTGTGGCATCTACTTTTGGATTAATTACCCTAATTTTTTTTGGGGTCTTACTACTTCTACTATTTTCACTGTTAATGGTAAGGTGTTTCCTGTCTGTTGGAGGGAGATGTATTACCTTATGCTTTACTGCTTTACGATCAACAGACTTCTTGCCATCAATATTTTGTTAAGGGGTCCTACTGTATCTATTTTCTATTATATGATTAAGGCTATGTTCTTTCTCTTTTCCTTTTTTTGGAAATCTATTTTGGGGCTCATGACTTTGCTGCATCAATGCTTAATTGCTATATTTTTATATAGCTTCATGACAGGCCCTAATTTATCTATTTTTTCTCTCTTTATTATGGATGTGGCACCTCTTATGCTCCCTAACCTCACCTCCATAACTTATGGAAAGCGCAATACCCTTGCTACTATAACTTCTTCTTTGTAGGATTATTACTTCTTGATTTCCTTCTATTTCTTGATGTTGTGGGCTTACTTTGGCTGCTTTTCTATGTCTTGGAAGATTTCAAAGGTGGCTTCCCTTTGAACCACTTTTGACTCTATGTTGTACCACTATTTTTTACTGGATTATCTTATGGTGGGTGGAATAAATGATTTGCTATTTTAATTGTTGGCTATTGGATTTTTGGGTCTTATGTCCGTGGTACTTTTGGGGCTACTTTTGATTCTTTTGCTAACCTCACCTTACCAACCGTAAGGAAGAAACTATACCCTTGTTATTATTATTGTCTCTTTGGATTGGACTTACTTAATGATTTCTTTCCAGTCCACTTTTACTGAGGATGTTAGTTTAGCTGTAAGCCTGCTCTCCTTTGTCTTGAAAGATTTCAATGATGGCTCCCTTTTGAACCCCTTTTGTGTCTTTGTCGTTCCACTATTTTTTATTGTCTTATCTTATGGTGGGTGCAATAATTGTACTGCTTATTTTAATTGTTGGCTATTGGATTTTCGGATCTTATGTCCATCTACCGAGGTTGTTCGTTTGTTGCTTTATTTTTTGATTGCTTTTGTTGTTTTTAACTGATCACCACATGTTTGTGGTATCTAAATCGCTATTTTTCCATCTTGATTTAGTTAGACTTGTCCGGATCTTGTGATTGCTATTACCTACTTGAAATTAACTTATCGTTGTCTATTGAATGGGTGGTTTTATGGCCGCTTCTTTGTTATTTGCTATCTTGGTTGTTGGTGAACTATATTAGTTTTATGCGACAAGCTACTCTTGGGGTTGTCTCTCATGTCCAATGCTTTTGGGGCTTTTTTGATTGTTGCTAACCTCACCTTCCCAACTTGTAAGGAAGCGCAATACCCTTGTTATTATTATTGTCTCTTTGCGATTGGATGAACTTATTGATTTCTTTCGTGCTTTTCGAGGATGTTGGTTTAGCTGCAAGCCTGCTCTTTTTTGTTTTGAAGGATTTCAATGATGGCTCTCTTTTGATCCCCTTTTGTATCTATGTTGTACCTCTATTTTTTCCTGGCTTATCTTATGGTGGGTGCAATAATTGTATTGTTATTTTAATTATTGGTATGGATTTTGGTCTTATGTTCAATGCCTTTAGGTTGTTGGTTTGTTGATTGTTTTTGATTATTTTTCTTGTTTCCAGCTCTTGATCACTTTGTTCTGTAATTATTTAATCTTTGCTATTTTTCCATCTTGTTTGATTAGACATGCAGATCTTGTGATTATGCTATTACCTACTTGGATATTATCTTATGCACTTTCGAATGGGTGGTTTTTAGCTGCTTGTTGTTATTCTTGTCTTGGTTGTTGGTTGAACTAGATTATTGGGTTTTATGCTCAGCAAGCTTCTACTGGGGTTGTCTCTCTGATTGTCCTTATTTAAAATTGTTTGTGGTGGGGAGCAACTTATTACTTGTTGCTTCTGGTCCATCTAATCTGCTACTGCATTCCCATCTTCGCTCTGTTAGACTTCTGCATTTTCTTTTTGGGTTTGGATTATGCTATCTTGCTTTACATTTGTTGGTTATTAACTCCTGTAATGATTATTAACAAGGGGGTTGTTAACATTTGCATTGTTTATTCTGATTGGGTACCTTTTTTTTGGGCTATATATTCACGGTATACGACTATAAGTTTCATATATGTCCCATATGTTTAGGATGGAGTTAATTACATGCTATTTGATTTACCTTCTTTGGATTTCAAGCTTTTCAATTGGTTGTATATTGTTTCTTTCTCGGCCTTTTACTATTTTCTGGTGGGTTTTCATGGCCTAATTAAACTCTTGGCTCGGTAAAAATAATCGGCAAAGATGGTTCATTTTCATATGTGTCGGGATTCTCATGCCATGGTGACTATATTGATGATATTTATTCTGCATGGGATCCCCTTTCCCATTTTGTTGTTTGTTGTATCCTTTTCTATTGTGTTTATGGCTTTGTTTAGGTTTGTGGGTACTAAGGCTCAAAATACTTTCAACAAATGGTTGCTATCTACCCACAGGTTTGTTGGCTATGATGGCTATGATGATTTCACTCCTTTTTGGTTTGGTAGTACCTCTTGTGATGTAACCCTTCCGCTGAAGTTTGGATGCTCATATTTGCATCTGCCCCAATTTGGTGTGACTAAGCCTGAGCCTTCTCTCACACACTTCTTTATAATCTTTCTCAGTTTATGCTATTTTCAATTTTCATTTTGTCTGTATTACTTTAACTACTCTAATTTCTATCTTTCTACAATTTTGAAGGTGCATTTCTCTTGTTCTCTTGCAGGTTTGCTCCCTAGTGTCATGCATTCTCTCATCCTGAAGAGCTTTGGCCCAGATCTATTCATTGGCTTGTCTATATTGTGCTTTACTTAGATAGGGGATTTACTCTCTAGGCTGATTGTAGCTCTTTGAGCAATAGTTGTGGAGTTTATCCCTTGTTAAGGACCTTGTAACCCTCTTTTTGTGGTAATAAAATTTCCCCTATATGGGGTTTCCCAAAAAAAAGCCCTAAACCCTAAAACCCTAAACTTTAAACCCTAAAACCTAAACCCTAAGCCCTAAAATCTATAACCCTAAACCCTAAACCCAAAACACCAAACCTAAACCTAAATAACCTTAAATCTTTAACTAACCTTAAACCCTAAGAATGGCACCTTGATAGAACATCTGAAACAGCTTAGTCTAGATCTGGTGGTGGAGGTGAAAGCATATCCCAATGGTGGTGGGGATCTAGAGGTCGGTGGATATGGAGATGGTGGTGGAGAAAATGGTGGTTATGGGCTAAGCGATGGAGGTTACAATGGTGGTGGTGAAGGAAAGATCCTGAGATATGATGGTGGATCTACTACTAGAGGCGTGGTTCTAATGGGAACTAAGAAATTGAAGAGCGATCGATCGATTTGCTACTTATGGAACTATGTCTTTATAGTAGAGATGGTTCTAGTTATCTAGAGTTTTGATTTGTTGTATGGCTCATTATCTAAGTCACTTGTCTTAGAAAACTTGGTGTGTTACTTGGTTGATGAAATCAAAAAGAAGAAATGTTGAATCTAAATTTGTTCACTATTAAATAAAATGTTAGAAAACATAAACCCTAAACTAAAACCTGAATCCTTGACCTAAAACCTAAACTCTAAACCCTAAAGCTTAAACTCTAAAAAGCCTACACCCCAAACCTTAAACCTTAATCCCTAAACCCTAAAAGCCTTATTACCTAAATAAAATCCTAAACCCCAAAACCCTAAACACTAAAAAATAAAACCTAAACCTAAACTAAATAAAACCTAAAATAAAATAAATAAATAGATAACTAAATAAATAAAATAAAATAAAACCTAAAGTAAATCATAAACTAAACCTAAACCTAAACCTAAAAGAAATAAAATAAAAAAAATAAAATAGAACTAAAATTAAAAATAACCAACTAAACAAAAAAAAATAAAACCTAAATAAAATAGAAACCTAAAATAAAATAAAATAAACTAAATAAAACCTAAACCTAAAAAAAATACACCTAAAAGTAATTAAAAACTAAAACCTAAACCCTAACAAAAAAAAACCTAAACCTAAATAAAATAAAATAAACAAAATAAAATAAAGCTAAATATAAATTAAAATAAAAAATAAACAAAATAAATAAAACCTAAACCTAAACTATAATAAAACCTAAACCTAAACTAAATAAATAAATAAAATAAACTAAAATAAATCTAAAACTAAAATATAACCTAAACCAACACCTAAAATAAAATAATAAAATAAAACCTAAATAAAATAAAAAATAAAACTAAAACTAAAACAAACCTAAATTTAAAAAAAATAAATTTGCATAAAAAAACTATAAAATATAAAATATAAATATAAAAATAAATAAAAATAAAAGTAAACCTAAAATAAAAAGTTTAAAATAAATAAAATAAATAAAAATAAACTACATACTTATACCTGGGTTTGCTTAATTTAAAACCCCAAAATCTAAATCCTAAACCACAGCTAAACCATATACCCTAAAACACACCCTAAACCCTAAATTGACAATGCTAAACCACCTAAACCCTAAACCCTAAACCCAAAATCTAAACTCTAAAAACCTAACCCTAAACCCACAAATGATAAAGCCAAACTAAGAAAACTATACCTAAACCTATTTATTAAAACCACTAAACCCTAAATCCTAAACCCAAGTACTAAATAAACCTACCCTAAACTCTAAAACCTAAAACTAACCTTAAATCTGAGTTATAGCCTGGTGGTGTGGCAGAGGAGAGAGATGGGGATATGATGGCCATTCGACTAGAGGTCAGTTTCGATGGGGAGAGAAATTGAAGAGCGATCGATCATTGATGGAATTGTCTTGTAGAATATAATATCTAGGGCTTTTTATTTGCTCTATGTGTGCTCATTTTTTATCTATGTCATTACTTGTTGTGTTTCTTGGTTGATGAAATAGAAAAGAAGAAATGTTAAATCTGAATTTGTTCTCTGTTAAATAAAAACCCTAAACCCTAAACCTTAAACCCTAAAACCCTAAACCCTAAAAACCCTAAACCCTAAAACCTAAACCCAAAACCTTAAACCTAAACCCTAAACCTAACCTCAACAAACCCACAAACCTAAAAAAAAAAGCTAAAATCATAAACCTAAACTAAATAAACTAAAAATAAAATAAATAAATAAACCTAAATGAAAATAAAGTAAGAAAATAAAATAAAATAAAGCCTAAACCTAAACCTAAACTAAACTAAAAAAAATATAAACTAAACTAAAATAAATTAAATAAAACCTAAACTAAATTAAAATAAAAAACTTAAATAAATAAAATAAAACTAAACTAAAATAAATAAAATAAAACTAAAATAAAATAAAATAATACTAATTAAAACCTAAAACTAAAAAATAAACCTAAAAATAAAAAAAAATAAAACCAAAACCCTAAACTACAAAAAAAACTAAACGTAAAATAAAAATAAAATAAACCTAAACATGAATTAAAATAAAAAATAAAACCTAAACCTAAACAAAATAAATAAAACATAAAACTAAACCTAAAATACTAAATAAAATAAAATAAAGAATAAACTTAAACATAAACTAAAAAATAATACCTAAAAATAAACCTATAATAAAAACCTAAAACCTAAACCTAAAAAAATAAAATAAAAACATAAACCTAAACTTAAAAATAAAAAATAAAATCTAAACCTAAAATATAAAATAAAGATAAAAATAAACTAAAAAATAAACCTAAACCTAAACCTAAACCTAATCCAATAAAAATAAACTAAAATTAATAAACTAAACTAAGGAAAAAAAAATAAAAAAAAGTAAAAAATAAAAAAAAAAAAATAAAATAAATAATTAAACTAAATATAAACCTAAGTTTAAATTTAAAATAAAATAAAATTAAATAAATAAAAAAACACTAAACCCCTAACCCTAAACCCTACCAACCAAAACAGAGCCCTGACCTAATCTAAAACCAAGAAACCTAGGCCCAAACCCTGAACTAAAATAAAACAACCACAAACCTAAACCCTACCTTAAACACCAAACAACTGGCCAAAACCCTAAAGCAACCTTAAACCCTACTAAACCCTAAAACTTGAGTCTTAAACCTAAAACTAGATAAAACCTAAAAAATAAAATAAAAAATAAACCTAAACCTAAATATAATAAAAAACTAAAATAAAATAAAACCTAAATCTAAAATAAATTAAAATAAAAAATAAAAAAACTAAACTAAAATAAAATAAATAAATATATAAACTATATTAAAATAAATAAATAAAATAAAAAAACCTAAATAAAATAAAAACTAAATGTAAAATAAAATAAAATAAACTTAAAATATAATAAAATGAAACTAAACAAAACTAAGCCAAAAAAAAAAATAAAAATAAAACTAAATAAAACTAAAAAAAATAAACCTAAACAAAATAAACAAAATAAAATAAACCTAAACCTAAACTAAACTAAAAAAACCAAACTAAATCTAAAATAAATTAAACCTAAACCATAAATTTGTAATAAAATAAATGAAAATACACTAAACCTAAATAAAAATAAAACCTAGGAAAATAAAGCTAAAATAAAACATAAAATCTAAACCTAGAAAATAAAATAAAACCTAAACATAAACCTAAAATTAAAGTAAAACCTTAACCCAAAATAATAAAAATAAAACTAAACTAAAAAAAATAAACATACCTAAACCTAAACCTAAAAGATAAACTAAAATAAAATCTAAATTAAAATAAATAAACCTAAAATAAATAAACCAAACTAAAATAAATACAAAATAAACTAAATAAACTAAATAAATAACCTACTAGTTTGCTTTTTTATTTTGTAAAGAAAAAAAAAACCTAAAACAAGTAACCTAAAACCATAAACCCTAAAAACCTAAAATCACAATCTAAAAGATCCAAACCCTAAACCCTACCCTGACCCTAAAAACCTAAACCTACTAAATCATAAACCTAAACCCTAAACAAAAAACCTCAGTAACCTAAAACACTAAATGCTATAAAACTAAAAATAAAATAAATAAAATAAATAAAACCTAAAAAATAAAAATAAAATAAAATAAAATAAAACCAAACATAAAATAAAACATGAACCTAAACCATAAAGAAAATAAAAAAAATAAAACTAAACTAAAATAAAATAAATAAGCCTAAAATAAAAATTGAAACCTAAAAATAAAACTAAACCTAAATAAAATAAAATAAACATATAAAAAACAAAATAAAGCTAAATAACCAAACCTTAAATCAAACCTAAAATAAATAAAAATAAAATCAAAACCCTAAATAAAATAAACTAAACTAAATAAAAAAACCTAAACTAATACTAAAAATAAATTAAACTAAAATAAATAAAATGTAAACCTAAAAATAGCTAAACTAAACCTAAATAAAGTAAAATTAAATAAACTTAAAATAAACCTAAACCTAAACTAAAGATATAACCTAAAACAAAATAAAATCCTAAACCTACCTAAAAATAAAATAAAACCTAAACCTAAAATAAAATAAAATAAAACTAAACTAAAATAAAACCCAATAATAGATGGTGGAGGTGGAGGAAATATCAATGTGATGCCCTAGGTCAGTGGTTGATGGGGCTGGAGAGAAGAATGATCGATTCAATCTGCTGCTTAAGGAACTAAGTCTTAAAGAAAAGACGATTCTAGTTATCCAAGGTTTTGATTTGCCGTGTGCTCATTTTTGATCTATGTGCTGCTTATAAACTTGGTGTGTTAAGAAATCAAAGAAGAGATGAATCTAAATTTATTCCCTCTTAAAAAACCATAAATTCTAAATTAAAAAAGAACATAAAATAAAAATAAAAACTAAACTAAAATAAAATAAATAAAACCTAAACTAAACTAAAAATTTAAAACCTAAATAAAATAAAACTAAACCTAAATAAAAATAAACATAAAATAGAATAAAATAAAAACTAAATAAAAAAATATAAACCTAAAATTAAATAAAAAAATAAAAACCTTAAAAAAAAAAAACTTAAACCTAATATAAAAATAAAATTAACTAAACCCAAAACTAAAATAAATTAAACTAAAGAAATAAAACCTAAACCTAAATCTAAATAAATAAAATTAAATAAACCTAAAAAATAAACATATACTAAACAAAAATATAACCTAAAATAAAAACCTAAAACATAAACCTAAAAAAATAAAATAAAAACATAAACCTATACTTAAAAAATAAAGTAAAACCTAAACCTAAAAAATAAAATAAAAGTAAAACTAAACTAAAAATAAAACCTAAAATTAATAGATGGTAATGGTGGTGGAGGGAAAGATCGGGGATATGATGGTTGATCCCGCTACTCGAGAGCCCAGTGGTTCATACTAGAAATTGAAAACTATTCAACTCGCTATGGAAGTCTTAAAGTAGAGCGATTCTAGTTATCTAGGGTTTTGATTTGCTCTATGTCTAATTTTTGATCTAATTTATAGGTGTCTTAGAAAACTTGGTGTGTTACTTGGTTGAAGAAATAAAAAAGAAGACATGTTGAATATGAATTTGTTCTCTCTTAAAAAAAAAACAAAAAACCCTAAACCCTAAATGCTAAACCCTAAACCCTGAACCCTAAAACCCTAAACCCTAAAACCCTAAACCCCATACCTAAACCCAAAACCTAAAAACCTAAATAAAACTAAATATAACCTAAAAATATAAATAAAAAAAATGCAAAACTAGATAAAATAAAATAATAAAATAAAATAGAAACTAAAACTAAATAAACCTAAACTAAAATAAAATAAAATAAAATAAATAAAATAAACTAAGAAAAACCTAAACTAAACTAAAATAAAAATAAAAGTATTAAAAACCTTAATAAAATTAAAACTAAATAAATTAAAAAAAATAAAGTAAACCTAAACTAAAGAAAATACAAACTAAATAAAATCTAAATAAAATAAACCTAAATGTAAAACCTAAAATAAATAGAAAATAAAACCTAAAAAATAAAAAAAACCTAAACCTAAAAATAAAATAAAATAAACAAAATAAAATAAATAAACACAAACTAAATAAAATAAACCTAAACCTAAAAATAAATAAACCTAAACCTAAACTTAAACTAAATAAAATAAAATAAAACAAAATAAAAAACCTAAACTAAAAAATAAATCCTAAAATAAACCTAAATAAAAAACCTAAAACTAAATGAAATAAAATAAAAAAACCTAAACTAAACCTAAAATAAAAAAATAAAACTCAAACCTAAATAAAATAAAAATAAAACTCAATAAAATAAACATAAACATACTTAAATAAACTAAATTAAAATTACATTATATAAACTAAAATAAATAAAAATAAAAAAAAATAAACCTAAAAAAATAATAAATAAAATACTTAAATAAAAATAAAATAAACTTATAAAAAATATCTAAAATAAACCAAAACCTACTAGTTTACTTATTTTAAAAAAAAAAAACCTAAAAAACCCTAAACCTAAACCTAAATAAACACTAATCTAATTCTAAACCCTAAACCTAAACCACATAAACCTAAAACCCAAACCCTAACCCCAAAACCCTAAATGCCAAAACCCTAAACTAAAACCTAAAGTAAAAATAAATTTAAAAATAAACCTAAACCTAAAACTTAATAAACTAAAATAAACCCTAAGAATGGGCGAACCTTGTATGGCCAAAGGCTGATCTAGATCTAGTGGTGAAGGTGAAACCTATTGTTGTTGGTGGTGGGGGATCATGGATAAGGTGGTGGTGGGACTGGTGGTTATGGAGGTGGGATGATGGAGGTTACACATCATGGTGGCGAAGGGAGATATATGATGGAAGATCATGCTACTTGAGAGGCTGAGGTAGTTTTGATGGGAACTGGAGAAACTAAAGAACCACCAATCCAATCTTCTACTTATGGAACTATGTCCTTATAGTGGAGACAGTTCTAGTTATCTAAACTAAATAATCCTAAACCTACTAGTTTACCAATTAAAAAATATTAAAAAATCTAATAAAACCCATAACCTAAATAATACTAAATCTTAAACCAGCTTCTGACTAAACCATAAACTCTAAACCCTAAATCCACAAACCCTAAACCCTAAACCCTAATCTAAACCCTAAACCCTAAGTATAAACCCAAAACCCTAAAATACTAAACCTAAACCTAAACCTAAAACCCCTAAACCCTACACCTAAACCCTAAACCACAAGTTTAAACCTTAAACCCTGAACCTAAATAAGTAATGAAATAAATTAAAAATAAACATAAACCTAGAATGGAAACCTGATAAAACATCACTATCAACTGGTCTAGATGTTAATACTAAGGCCTGACTAGTGGTTGTATAAACTTGGTGGATATGAAGGTGGTGGTAAAGATGGTAGTTATGGAGGTGGGAAGAGGTTACAACCATAGTGGTGGCGAAAGATAGGATATGATGGTGGATCTAACCTGGGGTGGTTTTGATGAAACTAAATAAAAATCCGATCATGCTTATTTCTTATATGTCTTTATAGTGGACATGATTCTAGTAATCTAGGGTTTTTGATTCACTCTATATGTGATCATTTCTTAAATATGTCATCTCTTATGTCTTAGAAAACTTGTGTTACTTGGTTGCTGAAATCAAAAAGAAGAAATGTTGAATCTAAATTTATTCTCTATTAAAAAGAAATCAAAAACCTAAACTAAACTACTGAACCTTAATAAAACCACAAACACTAAATAAACCCGTCCTAAAAGCCCTAAATAAATAAAAAAAACTACCCAACCCATAATATGATAAAACCATAATAAACCCTAAAACTAAATAAAATAGAAAACCACTCCCTAAATCTTTAAAACCATAATATACTACTAATATATGACTGACCTAACTAAACCTCCTAAATCTAAAACTTAAAAAACCATACCAAATAAAAACTAAATAAAACTAAACTACTGAATAAAATGACCTAAATACTAAACTAAAATGAAATCTTAAAAACTAAACTCACTTACTAAATAAAACATAAAAATTATAATAACTGGTAAATAAATATAAAATAAAATAAAATAAACTAAACTACATAAACCTAAAGAAAAATAAAATAAAAAATAAAATAAACTAAAATAAAATAAGGAAAACTTAAACTAAACTAAAATAACATAAAACTAAGAATAAAAAAGCAATAAAATTAAAACTAAATAAATAAAATAAAATAAACCTAAAAATAAAATAAATAAAAGCTAAATAATAATAAAACCTAATAAATAAACCTAAAATAAATAAAATATAAAACTAAAACCCTAAACTTAAAAAAACTTAAACATAAAATAAAATAAAATAAAATAAACCCTAAACTAGAAACTAAACTAAAATCAATAAAACTAACCTAAACCTAAAATACTAAACTAAGTTAAAATAAACTAAATAAAATAAATAAACTAAAAATAAACATAAACCTAAACTAAAAATAAAACCTAAAAAATACCTAAATACTAAAATAAAACCTAAAACTTAAACCTAAAAAAAATAAAATAAAAAACCTAAAACCTAAAAATAAAAAAAAATAAACCTAAAAATATAACATAAAAAAATAAAACTCAACTAAAAATAAACTAAACCTAAACCTAAACCTAAACCTTAAAATAAACTAAAATAAAACCTAAACTAAAATAAATAAACCTAAAATAAATAAAATAAAATAAATAAAAATAAAAAATAAACCTAAATAAAAAGAAAAAATAAAATAAATAATAATAAATAAAAAATAAACTTAATGGAATTAAAAGGTGGTGGAGGAGAGATGATATGATGGTGGATCCCATTACTAGAGGCAATGGTTTTAATGGGAACTAGAAACCGATCACATGCTTATGGCTGTCTTTAAAGATAGTTCTAGTCTAAGGTTTTTTATTTTCTCTATGCATGCTCATTTTTATCTATGTCATCGTGTCTTAAAAACTTGGTATGTTACTTGGTTGACAAATTGAGAAGATATGTTGAATCTGAATTTATTCTATGTTAAAAAACCCCAAAAACCTAAACCCAAATAAAACTTGCTTAGACTAAACACTAAAAAACCCAAGCCTAAAATAAAACTTTAAACCTTAAACCCTAAAATTAACCATAAACCTAAATCTTACAACTCTAAACTAAACCTACACTAAACACCCAAAACCCTAATCCACCATAAACCCTGACCCTAACCAAAATCCTAAACCCTACCCACTGAGCCCTGACCTCCCCAAACCCTAAACCTGAGCCTATATAAACCTAAACCCTAATTCTACTCCTAAGCTAACCTGAGCCTAAACCACAAAGACCCTACCACTGGGTTGACCCTACTAACCCACAAACCCAGGCCCTGAGGCATACCCTAAACTGTTGAAAAGGCTATGAGCTGGAGACCCCAAACCCTAAACATAAATGACCCTACCACAAAAACTGAGCCCTACCTACTTTACCAAACTGACCCAATGATGCTGACTCTATGTGTAAACTTAACTAAATAAACAAATAAGATAAATAAAACTAAAAAATAAAATAGATAAAATAAAATAAACTAAAATAAAATAAAAACTTAATAAAAAAAATAAATTAAACCTAAGAATAAAAAAATTAAAATAAAAATAAAAACTAAAAAAAACTTAAAATAAAATAAATAAAATTAAATAAAAACCTAAACCTAAAAAAAAGCTAAAAATAAAATAGAAAAATAGATAAAAAATAAAACTTAAACCCTAAACTAAAAGAAATAAAAATAAAAAATAAAATAAACTGAACCTAAACTAAAATAAATTAAACTAAAATAAATAAAATCTAAACCTATAAAATAAATAAAACCTAAACCTAAACTAAACTAAATGAAATAAAATAATCTACAAATAAACCTAAACTAACTAACTAAAATAAATAAACCTAAAATAAAACATTAAAACCTAAACCTAAAAGAAAATAAAATAAACCTAAACCTAAAATAAAAAAAAAACTAAAACTTTAAATAAAATAAAAATAAAACTCAACTAAAAATAAACCTAAACCTAAAAATAAACTAAAATAAAATACCTAAACTAAAATAAATAAACATAAATAAATAAACTAAACTAAATAAAATAAAAAAATAAACTTAAATAAAAATATAAACTCAAATAAACAAAAATAGACTAAATAAACCTAAACCTATGGTTTTCTTCATTATTTTTTTAAAACCCTAAACCCTAAACCCAACCATAAACTAAACCCTAAACCAAAACCCTAAAACCATAAACCACAAAACCCTAAACCTAAACCTACACCTAAACCATTAACCCCAAAATCCTAAACCCTAAACTAACACACCTAAGAATGGTAGAACCTTGACAAGAATATCTCCATCAACCAGTTTATCAGGTGGAGGCAAGAGGTGGTGGTATCGTAGTGGTGGTGGGGGATCTAGGCGTCTAGTGGATATGGAGGTGGTGGTTGGAGCAGTGGTGGTTATGGAGGCGGGAGAAGCGATGGAGGTTACAGCCGTGGTGGCGGCGGAGGAAGAGATCAGGGATATGAATGGAAGATCCCGTTACTCAAGAGGTGGTGATGGTTCTAAGAGAACAACGATCTTACTTTGCTTATGGAACTGTCTTTCTGTAGAGATGACTTTACTATCTAGCATTTTTTAATTTACTCTAATGGTGCTCATTTTTTATCTATGTCAAACTTGTGTCTTAGAAAACAGGTGCTACTTGGTTGATGAAATCAAAAGAAAAAATGTAATATATTTGTTCTCTATTAAAAAAAATAAACCTAAACCCCTAAACTAAACTTAAATCTTAAACAAACCTAAACCTATAAACTAAAACTAAACCCTAAACCTAAAAGCAACCTAAACACTAAACCTAAACCCTAAACCTTAAACCTAAACCCTAAAACCTAAACCTAAACTAAAAAAACCTAAACCCTAAAACCTACAACTAACAAACCTAAACCACCCTAAACTCTAAACCCTAAATTAAATAAACCCTAAACTAACCTAAATCTAACCCTAAACTAAACCTAAAACCTTGAATAAAGATGTCATTAGGGTAGATCTAAAGAATGACTAAATCTATAGTTTTGGTAGCTAAAGAAAATGTTTTCAAGAGACTTGTGACTATTAGTGATTTGAATACCCTAAACTCTAAATCATATTATAATACCATATATTAGTATAATGTAGCATCATATATTTGAGCATGTAGTGATGTGTTTTGGATGTTATAAGATGTTTTGAAATGTTTTTGGTATATTATGGTATTATGCTAGTATATGAATATAAATAATAAAAATATTCATTTAATAAAATAGATGATGAAATTTGTTAAATTTGTAATGGGAATTATGTTGTAGTACCAATGCTACACCACTTATAGTCTAAAAGTAAGATTTTATGTTCAAAATAAATATTATATGTTGCATAGTATAACATCATATATCATAATATATTATTTGAATTTTAAATTCTTTTAGTGTTTTACAATCATGCATCAAACTACATTAGCATTATTTATAAAAATGTTGATTTAGTTCAAAATGGTGGAATTTGACCAAATTCATAATTGGTAGAGCATGGCATCATAATATATTATATCAATTTAAAATATGTAAGTGATACAACTAAAATATATAGTTTTTTATTGTTTAGACTAATTTTATGATTTTTTATCTTAAGCAATCCCTTATGATGTGATATGCAATATAATATAATATAATATGTTATAGTGTATTATAATATATGATGCTATAACATAGTGTAGAATCAAGCATTATAGCATATTATTGTGTATTACTACTTGTGTTTAGCATATTTTAGTTTGTTATTGTATGATGTAGTAGAGTTTGTATTGGTATAATTCATAAAAATTCTAATTTATAGTCTAAGATGAGGGGATTTGGCCAAATTTAAGGTAAGCTTTAGGGAACATCATTGTGGGTGAGCTATGGTGTGTCATTTAATCAAAAGATTGGAATTTTACATCCAAAATAAATGTTCATTTTTCATTCAATTTTATAAATTTTTTTTTTAAAGTGATTCATTTTAAGGTTTAATGTAAGATAATATATTATATGAAAACATATTAAAATATAATATACATAATAGTATAACTTCACATATATATGAATGTGGTGGTGTGTTACTAAATGTTATTGTACATTTTAGTATGTTTTACTTTGTTATAATACATTGGGTCAAAACTCACAAAAATGTTAATTTGAAGGTTGAGATGAAAGAATTTGGCAAATTCAACACCAAGAAGCAACATAAAATTATGCTATTTTGTACCATTTCTAATAGAAAATTAACAATTGTACATCTAAAATGAACATTATTCAGATTTTGAGAAAATTTTGTTATTTATTCCTTTTAAGTGATTCTAATAAGGTGTAATGTTAGAATATATTATATTATAGCAAATTATAATATAACATCATATATTATAATATAATATGTGTTAATTAACAATATAATATGTTTTGCATGATATTGTATAGTTAGTTTGAGCTTGCACCATCACAAATAAAATGTTGATTACAATGTTAAGATGATGTAATTTGAAAAAAAATACATTGTTAAGCTTTTGGTTGAAGTATTAAAGGTGTGTGTAGAAGAAATAAGATTTGATGAGAATTTCATGTCAGGACATGGAGGAGATTCTAGGGGATCACATGCATTGGACATGACATGAGGGTCTATGTTGAGGGCATAGAAGGAGAAAATCTTTAGGGATAACATTTGAATTTGATTTGATTATATGATCTATGGAAAAAAAAGATCTTCTAGAATAAGAATCTATAATCCAATAGGTATTAAGATCGAATTAACTTTAATTTATTTTATTTTAACTAATGTGGAGGCATATCTACTAGAGATCTAGGCTCGAGTCTGCTGGGGATCGGGTATATGAACCTTCCACTAGGGAAGCAGGTTCGGGTTATCTGCAGGGGATTGGGATTTGAGTTTGATTTCATAGATTTATTTGGGGATGTATCCACTAGAGAGAATAGTTTGGTTGGATTTCTTCGATTTAGACTATATTGGGGGAGGTGGTTTAATTTTGTTCCATTGAGGAGGTTGGTTTTGAATTTAATTTATTTGCTTGACTTCTTTATATACAATTTGGGGCTCCACTAGGTAGAAGGGTGTGATTTAACTCCACTGGGAAAAATCAGATTTGGTTTAATTTAATTTGAGTTAATGTATGGACCTTTGGTGTGGATGGACCCACTAAGAAGGGATTATATCATTGACCTACCTTAAGTTTGCAAATCCAAAGGGATAGTCTACCGTGGGTAGAGCTAGCCAACTAAGGGTTGCCTTTGTACAATAGTTGTGCTAGGTAGAAGGCATAGCAGACTTACATCTTCCAAAGTTGGGAACAACCAGGGGTGACTGTTGGATGCATAACAAATCGAGACCTAACCTAGGTGACTTGAGTGAATTTGGGGACTTATGTCAACTCAAAAGTAGTTAAGATTAATTTTATCTTAATTTTCATGTGATTTGATATGGTTTGTTTATTTTAGTTTGATTTTTGAATTGAGGGCATATCTACTAGGGATGTGAGCTTTTGATAGATTTAATTTATGGACCATGTGCGATGGAACCACTAAAGGGGCTATATCGGACTTGTCTATCTCAAATTTACAAATCCAAAGGGATAGTCTCGGTCATGGGGTAGAGCTAGCCAACCTAAGGGTTGCCTTTTGTTAGGAAGAAGAAGGCATGTAACTTATCTAAAGCAAGGAATAACCATTGGGGTGACCTTTGTAGCACAACAAATCGAACGACTTAGGTGACTAAGTGAATGTGTGGGGACTTATACCAACTCAAGAGTTGTCGTGATTCCTATAGGGAGTTTTCTTGACGACTAAAGATAAGATACTTGCTTAGGAAAAGGTACAAGGGGTCATCCTAATCCACAAGTGAATATATATTTTTATTTATAAGTTTATGGACCATGTCGGTGTTAGAGGACCACAGAAGGGGCTATGTTGACCTTGACCTGATTTACTAGACCAAGTGAGAATCTACACATCCAAGATGAATTCTCAACCATAAAGATGATTATAGGAAAGGGGAACTATCAAATATGATAGTAACCTAGGTAGTGTGTAAATGGGGTTGTAAAGGATGTGATCCAAATATAGGGTCCACAGAGGAGGCACTTCTAGGGGCATTATCCCAAGCCTTGGGAAAGAAAGCTTATAGGTGTACGGTGGCCAACTCAAGGAGAAAGCATAGCAGACTTACATCTACCATGAGTGGTGTATCCTAAAGTGTGAGAACCAACCAACCAAAGGTGTCTATCGGTATGCTACTGGCAATCTGGAAAGAAATCATGTAGGCTTACAACTTTCCAAGCAAAATTGATGATCAGAATAGTCTATCATCGGTGGGACATATGCTATCTAACCTAGAGAAACTATTAAGCGGGGAGCCCCGAGGAAGGATTGGACCTAGACTTGAAGCATTTAGGAGGGAAGGAGCCACTAGGGCACTTATCCTAAACCTTAAATATACTCGACCCAATAAGTGCAGGGTTAATCCAAGAAAGCATAGCACTCACATCCTCTTAAACAAAGCCAACATGGGTAGCTTACCATGCATAAGGAATACCAAACTAATAAAGCTTATCGGTGTGTATGGCCAAGTAAGGAAGGAAAGCATAGGACACATCCTCAAACAAAAAAGACCACTAGGTGACCCACTAGCAGATGGTAGCACGACTTGGCGACTCTTGAGTGAGTGCCGTTGAGGGCATTATCTCAACTCAGAGTAGTCCGAGATAAAAGATATGTGCAAATTTTATATGTTTATGTGTAGTTTGTTTATGTTGTGTGTTGAAGGATAGGACACTCGAGTTTCATACACCTACCCTAAACACATCTGATTCACAAACAAGAATACTTTAACATGGAAGAGATTGAATTCAAAATAGAATTTTCATTAATGATATTATTATTTTAAACATGATTTATAATATTTCTTTAAGTAGAGCCCATTGATTGGAAGCATTGGGCCTCTCCCTTATGATTAATAAGTTGATAAGATCCTCCTTTAGGCCTTCTATGGAAAGGGCCTTCCCAAGTGGGTTCAAACTTGCCTCCCATCTTGATGGGCAACAATTGGTCTTTAGAACTAAAATAAGCTCTCCTACTTGAAAGCTCTAAGATGAATCAACTTGTTGTGAGCTCGAATCATTTTAGCTTTGTGCAACAGGTTTTGGCATGCTCGTAGGCATCTCTTCTAAACCTTGAGCTCTTAACAATAACTTGGCATTCTACTCTGTATGATCATTCTACCCACAACTATCCTTAGTGATGGAGTTGGACTTCTAATGGTAGAATGACTTTGGACCCATACACTAAGGAGAAAAGGAAAAGTTGGAGTTCTATATGTGGTGCGGTATGCCCACAAGGCTTCAACTAAGCTCATGCCATTATTATTATTGAGTGTCTTCTTTAGTATTTGGATGAGAGTTTTGTTGAAGGCTTCTGCTAATCCAATTGACCTAGATTAGTTGATGATAGAATATCTTTAATCTATGTTGTGTCTCTGGGAAAAGTTATTGATCTCGGTGCTCTTGAATGCAGTATCATTATTAAATATAATTCATCAAGGCACTCCAATCCTATATACGATATAGTTCCTAAAATATTAGAGCACATGCGAGTATGACCTCTCAGCATAATCACCTTCTCCCATTTGGAAAAGTAGTCAATGGCAGCTAAGATGAATCGATGACCCTTGGAAGAAGGAGGATCAATCAGATCCACTATGTCAATACCCCAGCACTCGAATGGCCATGAGGCCAATGTATGGTGCAGAATATTGGGTGGTTAGTGTAGGACCTCACTGTGTATTTGACATTGGTGGCATCACCTAGTCGTATCCATGTAATCTTTGATTATTTATGACCAGTGGTATCTTAGTCTCTTGATCTTGGGTTTCATCTTCAGATTGGATTGGTTGGCTCCACATAATCCTGAGTGTACCTCGATCATGATCTTACGAGCTTCATACTTGTCTAAAAATATAACCACATATGATCAAGATCATCGATACAAGACACCATCCACATAAGAGCATAGTGCTCTCTTCATCGATGGCTTGGACTTCTCTTGAGGAAGTTTATCTTTATTTAAGTAATCCATGAATGGTTGCCAATCTAACTCCTTCCTTCTTGGTGATGGCAACCTCCCTTCAAGAGTACTATTTGATGAGTTCAATATCAATAAGGGATAAAACTCTATTTTGGACCTTTATTGATATGGATCATCCTCAGGACATCCTTAGCAAGCTTGGCTAAAAAATGTATATGACATTCTCTCGAGGAATCTTATAAATGGTAACCTCATTTGGGCAAATATGGTATACTTATTATAGTGATGGAGCATGGGCTTTATAACCTTAGACCCGGCTTTAGTTGATAACTAGAGAATCTCCAAAAATGTTGATGTTTGGATGCTTGAGTAATTAACTCAGGACAATCGAGCCTCATATTCACTTTGTTGTTGGTGCAAGTTGAGAGATGATATGAGAATCTCATAACATGTCAAGTTAAGATAACTATTCTTCCCTTATTTTTCCTAGAATAGTAGATTATGGTTCTTCTCCTCTTTGAGAGGAAGTTGCACCATCAAAGTACATCTCTCCCAGTGATGCTAGCATCCTAAGTTCATGATTTTTCATGGGAGATATTCACTAGCGAGAGTCAAGAAGTGGGTGTCTTCTAAGAAATCTACTAGCTTTTCCATTCATTGCATAGAGGTTGTAGGTAATGTCAAATGGTGAGGATCATGGACCATCTCATGCCCAGATAGCGTCATGTCACTAGATACTTGTGGATTATTGCTCTAGAGATTAAGTTCACCTTGAGGAAGCATGTAGTGTTGTAGCTTTTGGATGCAAAGATTAAAGCTAGATAATGCTTCTTATGGGTGGATAATTAGCCTCAATAAGGATTAGACAGTGGCTGAGGTAGTAGAGAGCATTTTCCATCCCTTCGTCATTGGCTTGGGCTAACAAAACACCAAAGGAGTCATCTAACACAACAGTGTAAAGTGTGAGTTACTTTCCTGGGATAGGGGTTGCTAAAACCCATGGTGACATCAGGTAATGCTTAATGCCTTCAAAGGTATGCTCACACTTGTCATCCCACTAAAACTTGGCATCTTTTATGACAAGTGTTGGGAATGGCTGACATCTTCTCGATAGGTTGGATATAAAGCATCTTAGATATGCCAATTGCCCTTATAATGATCTGAGTTGAGTTAAACTTTTAGGGTGTGGCATTTGTAATACCACCTTGATCATCTCTAGATCAATTTTGATTCCCTAGTGTCAGACAACAAACCAAAGGAATATCCTGAAGCTACTCTGAATGCACACTTCTGGGTGTTCATTTTGAGGTTAAGCTATCTTAACTATTCAAAACCTATTCTCAAGTCAAAGAGATGGTCTTCCTTTTCTCTACTTTTGACCACAAGATCATCGACATAACACTCAACTTGATGATGGATGAGTTCATTGATGATTTGAGTCATAGCCGGTAGTATGTAAGACATTTTAAGGCTAAAGGCATGACCTTATAGCAATAGATTCATCGGGGTTCTAAAAAGTGTATCTTTTCATCTTGAGGGCCATCTTTATTTGGTTATATCCAAATAAGCCATCATGAAAGAAATACATGAGATGAGGCAATGTACCATCACTCATTGGTAGAAAATTAATCTTTTGGACATACCCTATTTAAATCCCTAAAATCGACGCATATGTGAATTTGGCCATTCTTTTTCTTAACTGGGATGGCGCTGGCTAACTAGGTAGGGTATTTTTCTTCCTAGATGAAGCCAACATCAATCAATTTCTTGACTTGAAAAATGACCTATTATTCTATGTCTAATGCATGCATCTGAGTGCTTGATATGGGTTAAATAGTCTATTTAGTTTATGGACGCTAAGTCAAGAGCCAATCGAGCATCTCTTCATAACTCCATGAAGTAGTTCTTAAACTTAGTCAATAGCTAAGTCATTGGTTTCAATTTCATTCAACAAAGAACTATGTATGTTAGGCATGGATCTTCTTCAATTCTAAGTCAATTTTCTTAGATCATCGATGGTTGACTTGATCTCTTCTTTGAACTAGTGCATCTTTGACTTCAAAATCATTTGGATCATCTAAAGTTTCTAAGCTCCTCATATGAGTTAATGTGATTTGAAAAGAACTATCGATTCTAAATGATTGGTGATGACTAAGTAATAATCATCATCATACTTATACCGAATCTTAGTCCTGGTCTTGATTGAGAGCTTTTGCATTTGTTCTTCCATATTCTTTCAAAATAGTCTGACCTGTGCTTTGACCAAGTATATGGGATTAACCCTTTCTTTGCTAAATTATGAACACAAGACAAATACCAATCAAAAGGTAATTCTATTAAATCTTTATATGAATCATCCTCAAGTTCTACATCAATTTCATGACTTGAGGATGATGTTCTGAAAAGAACCTCCAGTCTTCACACTATGGATGACTTAGGGGCTTCTTAACTACCAAACCCTCAACTTTTGAGAGGAAAGTGGGGAGCTAAGGTTCCCAACGATGCCTAACTATTTCACATATAGACTTGGATACACTTATGCTTTGCTTTGGAGCCCGATCTTCATTCTTTTTGGCTCAAGATTCACCTCAAGAATCTGTGAAAGAGTAAATGGTGTGCTACCATCCTATGAACTAGATTCTAAGTCTATATGGATAACATGTCTACTCTTAGTAGCTGGGACATATCTTCTAATGGGTGGCCAATAAAGATATTTTTCACCCCTAGGACTGCCACTCAACGGGCCTCTTCCTATGCTTAGTGTAGGTCAGGTCGTCATACCCATATGTTCGAATGGAGTAAAGAACTGTGGAAGGAGTTTAATGTCATACTTCACTTCCTCCTCCAAGTCTATTTCCGCTCCCTTTTATTTTCTTTTTCATTTTCACTTTTCTTTTCTTTTTCTTTTTCTATTTCTTTTTCTTTTACTTTTTTTATTTTTAAACTTTGGCCAAGTTCGTAAGAATAGACTTGTTGATTTTGAGGGAGGTAGTAAGCTTCTTCTTCATATATGTCAACCTCATGAACTGTAAATAACTTGAGATCTCCTTTGACATAGAGCGATCCAACCTCTCATAAACTTCATACGATGTAAAGAGGATGGAACTATGTTGTTCTCATGAATGCATAGTCTCCCAAACAAATCATTAAATGATGTATCTCTATATGAAACTTGGCTTGATCTTCCAATCATCTATCTCCAAGGGCAACACTATGGAGCCTATTGTTGACCTCACTTTTGGAGTGTGGATTCAATCTTCCCATCTTAGACTTAGGAGTCTTCTGACACTAAGACTTCCCTAGTCATAAGACACTTCCAATTAAAATTAGGTAATTAACTTAAGCAGACTTAGAAGGGTTAACTATGAGGTTATGCCTTATGGGTTATGATAATCCACCTACACCCAAATCCAATCCATGTTCACCTTCAAACCAAACCTCAAGTTCATTCAAACATCAAATTCAAATCCAAATCCAAACCCAAATTCTAAAACCAAATGATTGAAGCCCATGATCAAATCCAAACTTGAAACCCTTCAAGCCACCTATCCCATGGACTTAGCCAAATCTTAATCCAAATCAATTGAAAATCAATTTATTTTCTCATAATAAATTTATATCTTCAATCATCTTCCTAAATATAAATCAAATCTACATTGAAATGATCAAAAGTAAATCAAACTAAATTAAATTAAATCAAAACCCTTCCTAAGCCATATGACCATGGACTTAGCCAAATATTAATCCAAATCAAGTCAAACTCATTGATTTTCTCACAAATCAATCATATTTTCAATCATCTTCACAAATTTAAATAAAATATACATTTAAATCATCAAAATTAAATCAAAATCCAAACCTACGCCACATGACCAACTCCATTGACTTAACCAAATACCTTCATTCCCAAACCCAAATTGAATTAATTTTCTCATGAACCAATCATACATTCAATCATATTCACAAATATAAATGAAATCTATAATCATAAAGCCAAACCAAAATTGACCGAAATCAAACCCTACTTAACCCTTTTGACTTGAAATGTTCAAATAGACCCATTTGAACCCAAGCTAATTGCAATTGAATTTATATATCAATCCCAAATCCATATATAAACTCAACTAAATCAAAATCAACCCAAAATCAAGCCAACTAAACCCAATTGGTCCACTTGACCCAAATGGCCAATTTGACCTATTTGAGCCACGTTCTAATCCTACCCAAATTGGATTGAACCAAGCCCATCAAAACCTCCCATCATGATTTTGATCACCCTAGGTTGATCAATTGTCATAAATTGGGTCAAACCAAGTCAACTTGGTCATTTGAAGTCAACCCCTTAACCCATATGAACTAAACTAGCCAAATTGCAACCTAAGCTAAATCCCTTGAAACCAGTGATTCATACCAAATCAAAATTAATATTTGAATATGACTTGGCCTTCACTTGAGTCAAACCAAACCAAATTGGCCCTCTTGACCAAGTTGACCCAAATTGACCTAAAAGGCCAAATTATGTCAAATCAAAATATAAATCGAATTGATTGCAACCAATGACTCAAGTTTATTCCAAATTGATTGTTGAACTTGACCAAAGCCATGATTGGACCCAATTGAACCCAATTGACTACTTAGCCCAAATTGACCTAAAGATTCAAGTTGGCCTAAACAAAACTAAATCCAAATTAATTGAAACTAAAGCCTACAATCATCTTCCATTGGTCAACTAAACTCAAACCAACACCCAACCTAAGCCAATTTGGCCAATTTGGTCAAATTGGTCAACTTTCCATTTGACCCAAATGAATTCAAATGAGCCAAAATAAAATCTAAGCCAAACTAACCAAACCAATTGAAACAAAACATCCTAAATGATCATATAAACTTGACTAACCTTGGTTTGACCCAATTTGACCTAAATGAGTCAAATTGAGCCAAACTAATCAATCAATTCCAATTGACTTGAAATTTGGGCTAACCCACTTTTGGCTCATTTCAAATCTACCCAAATTAAATCCAATGCTAAATGATCATTCTACCCTTGGGTCAAGGGCATCACATGAGACAAATCACCCATGTAAGTGGTCATTTTCATTCCATGGCCACTTGGTACTCTCCCAATGGTCCACCTAGGCACTAAGTCCCATGACGACCCAAGGGGTGGTTGGGTCATGACCCATGGGAGGTGAAATCACCTCACCCTCCCATTGGATTTGAAACCCATAGGACACCCATGATTCCTCCTTGGTAGCCACCTCCACACCTTCAACCAACCAAGCCAGCCAACTCACCTCCTCCACTGACTCCCAAGATGGCGGATGACCACTAGAAGCCAAACCCAATCCCACCATCTGATCAAGATGAAAGAGGTATACACCCCTTTATTTCCACTAAAATAAAAACAAAATCATTTTTCAAAGTCCTAGTTACCCAAGATGAGCTGCTAGATCCATTTCCTAAGCTCTTAAGCTCATTCGTCGATGGAAAAATGCCATTCTCGTCAGCCATGAAATAGGACACTCCCATTTCTGACCTAACCACCTCATTTCTCCATCAAACTCAAATTAACTTTGCATGCAGGAGGTGGACTTGATCAGCTCTAAATCATTAGTTTGTGGCCTTTCAGCTTGAGAATTGATCTAATTTTTGCTCAACAGGGCTTCATCTCCACTAGATGAAGCTTTATCAATCTTTTGAGCCATTGGTCTTGAGCTCCGGTGAGGTATGCTTCAAAAATTGATCCTTAGGCAAAAATGGGTTGGTACTTTTTGAAGAAAACTTGCATCTCAAATAATCTTGACCATTGGATCCCCTTCGATTGATGTCGTGAAGGTGTGGGATCCTTTTGGAGTTGATCCAAGCTCAGGTAAGCTAGGATCAAGTGAGCATTGGCAGACAAACTCCCTTCTCCCTCACTCGTGTGATGTTGGATCACATCCATTCGGCATGATGGACTATCATGATTAGTTGCTAGATCGATGATTTAATCTTATTATGGGATTAATCGTAGCCATCGATATTAGATCGGACGGTGATGAAAGCACATCCGCGCCGCATAGACACTAAGTCAGATAAGTTTTAATTAGCCAATCGTGTAGTGCCACATGGAAAGTGCACGGCACGTGGTGCCAACAAGATTAGGCTTTCATTAGGCTTAATTAATGATTTTTAATGGCTGAAACTTGCAAAAATCAGAAAAAAATCATAGGGAAATAAAAAAATTCAAATAAGTAATCATTTTAATGGTATTTAATAGGATAATTAATGAAAAATGCTATTAACTAATTTTGAATAGTAATTAATGTTTAAGTTTAATTACAAAATTTATTAGCATATTATTCTTAATTACTTGAAATTAATCCCAAATTTTGTGGATTAATTTGATGGGATGACCTCGCCTCCCATGATTTTTTTTTGGGATTTATTGCTCACTTAATTAGGAAAATTGACTAATTAAACCTTAACTTCTCTTTTAAGTTAATTAATGATTAATTAATCCCATGAACATTATTGAATTTGTTAATTAAGTTTATCAGTCATTGTTCAACAGTAAGTGAACTAAGGAATAGGGTTGAGACTCCTTTCCTTAAGTTCATTTCACCCTATTTTAAAATGAAATTAATTTAGATTTTCCTAATTAATTAAATCACTTAATAAAATTGAAATCATAATCACATCATACCTCAAAAAATTATAAACCATAAAAATCTAAAATCCTAAATCTAAACTAAATAAAACCTAAAAATAAAATAAATAAAAAAAAACCTAAACCTAAATAAAATAAATTAAAACCTATATTAAAACCTCAACTAAACCTAAAAATAAAATAAAAAAATAAAATAAAACTAAAATAAAATAAATAAAACCTAAACTAAAAAAATAAAATAAGCCTAAACATAAAATACCTAAATAAAATAAAACCTAAACATAAAATAAAAATAAACTAAACTTATAATAAAATAAAATTAAAATCTAAACCAAAAAAATAAATCTAAAAATAAATAAAAAATAAAACCTAAACTTTAAAAAACTAAAAAAAAATTAAACCCAAAATAAACAAAATAAAATAAACATAAACCTAAATTAAAATAAACTAAACTAAAATAAATAAATCCTAAACCTAAACCCAAAATAAACTAAACCTAAACCCACAACTAAATAAAATAAAATAAATTAAAAATAAACATAAACCTAAAAGAATAAAATAAAACCTAAAATAAACCTAAAATAAAAATGGAAAACCTAAAGTTAAAAAAATAAAAAATAAACCTAAAATTAAAAAAATAAGACCTAAACCTAAAATTAAAATAAAACTAAACTAAAAAATAAACATAAATTTAAACCTAAATCTAAAAATAAACTAAAATAAAACCAAAATAAAAAAATAAACTAATCAAAATAAAATTTAAAATAAAACTAAAATAAATAAAATAAACTTAATAAACTACCACTAAACCTCTTTGGTTTTTTTTTAAAAATAAAACACTAAACCTAAAACTAACCCTGACCAAACCCTAAAACCATAACTACCTAAACCTCTACCCTACTAACCTACCATAACACTACTACCCCCACCTCTCCACTATCCTAATCTAACTCCACTAAAAACCACTACAAACCATAAATCTTGACTAACTTCTGAGCCACTGAATAACCTTGACTAAACTAAACCCTAAATCCATAACCCTAAATACAAACCTAAACCCTAACCCTAAACCCAAACTAAACCCTCCCAAACCTAAACTACTAACTAAACCTAAACACCACAACTGCCCTAAACTAATAAACCCTAAACTAAACCCTAAACTACCATAATCCTAGACAAAACCTAAGCTTAAACTATAAACCCAAATTAATATAAATAAAATAAAATAATAAAATAAAGTAAAAACCTAAACAAAAAACATAATCTTAAAAATAAAATAAAATTAAATAAATAAAAATAAACAAAAATATAAAAGCCTAAACTAAACTAAAAATAAATAAAATAAACCTAAGAATAATCAATCTAAATGTAATGAAAACTAAACATAAAATAAAAAAATAAACTTAAAATAAAATAAAATAAAAATTCAATAAAAACCTAAACCTAAAAAATAAACCTAAAAATAAAGAAAAAATAAAAGCTAAACCCTAAACTAAAAAAACCTAAACTAAAATAAAAATAAAATAAACAAAATAAAATAAACCAAAACCTAAAATAATAAACTAATCTAAAATAAATAAACCTAAACCAAAATAAATTAAATCTAGTCCTAAATCTAATCTAAATAAAATAAACTAAACTAAAATCAAACCAAAACCTAAAAATATAACCTAAAAATAAACCTAAATAAATAAAATAAAAACCTAAACCTAAACTAAAAAATAAATAATAAAACCTAAACCTAAAAAATTAAATATAAATAAAACCCAATTAAAAAGTAAACCTAAGCCTAAACCAAATCCTAAAAAACCTAAACTGAAATAAATATGATAATTTTAATAAAAATAAAAAATTAAAATTAAAAATTAAAATAAACTATAATAAATAAAAGATAAACTAAATAAACATAGACCAACTGGTTTACATAATTTAAAAAAAACCATAAACCACCCTAAAAAATTAAACCCTAAACCAAATTACCCTAAACCCTAAAACCCTATGCCCTAAACAAAACCTAAATAGTATAAACCCTAAAACCCTAAACCCTAAATCATAAACCCTAACCCTAAACCCTAACCTTAAACTATAAACCCTAAACCTAAACCTAAAGTAACTAAATAAATTAAAAAATAAACCTAAAGCCTAAAACCAAATAAACCTAAACTATAATTAGAACCTTGATGGCAAGAACATCAATGTCAACTAGCCTAGATCTAGCTAAGAAGGAGGAGGTGATTATTGATGGTGGTATCTATGGATTTGGAGGAGGTGGTGATCATGGTGGTATAGGCAATGTGATGGAGGAAACCAATGGTGGCTGAGGGAGTGATCATATGATGGCGATCCCACATAGAGGTGGTGGTTCTTAACTAAAGAAAAAATTGATCTGATCTTCATAACTGTCTTCATAAGAGAGATGGTTCTATTATCTAGAGTTTTGATTTTCTCTGCATGCTCTTTTTAATGTCACTATGTCTTAGAAAACTTGGTGTGTTACTTGGTTAATGAAATTGATAAGAAGAAATGTTAAATGAATTTGTTCTCTATAAAATCAAAACTTTAAACCCTAAACCTAAAAAAACTAAACCCTAAATAAAAAACCCTAAACCCTAAAATAAAGAAACCAAAACCATAAACCCTAAAACCTAAAACCCTAAATAAAAACCCTAAACCCTAAACACCAAACCTAAACCTAAAATAAACCCTAAACCTAAACCCCAAACCCTAAACCCTAAACTAACCCTAAACCCTAAAACCTAAAAAAAGTTAATAAACTAAACCTAAACTAAATAAAACCTAAAAAATAAAATAACATAAAACTTAAACAAAAAATAAAATAAAACATAAACTAAAACATAATCCTAAAACCAAACCTAAGAAAAATAAAATAAAATAATAAAACTAAAGTAAAATAAAATAAATAAACCTAAACTAAGCTAAAAAAAATTAAAAAAAATAAAATAAAACTAAATAAAACCTAAACCTAAAAAACCTAAAATAAAAAAAAATAAAAAACATAATTTAAAATAAAATAAAATAAACCTAAACCTAAACTAAAATAAACTAAACTAAAATAAATAAACCTCCTAAACTAAATAAAATAACCCAAACTAAACTAAAAATAAAACCTAAAGTTAATAAAATAAAACCTAAAACCTAAACCCAAAAAAAAAAATAAAATAAATACATAAAATACCTAAAAAAAAAAATAAACTAAAATAAAACTAAACAAAAAAATAAACTAAACTTAAATATAAACATAAAAAAATAAACTAAAATAAAACCTAAAATAAGTAAACTAAACTAAATAAAATAAACCTAAATATAAAATGTAAAAATAAACTAAAATAAATAAAACATAAACTAAATAAATATGAACCTACCAATTTATTTAATTTTTAAAACTTTAAAAATTAAATTAATTAAAAAACCCAAATTGTGAACCCTAAACCCCAAAACTAACCCTAAACACTAAACCCTAAACCATAAATTTTAAACCCTAAGACCCTACACCCTAAACCCTAAACCTTAAATCTAAAACCCTAAACCCAAAAAACCTAAAAACTTAAACCTAAAAAAAAAATTAAAAAGCTAACCAAAATAAAATAACAAAAATAAAATATAATAAAAACCTAAACTAAAACTAAAACCTAAACCTAATAATAAAATAAAATAAAAAATAAAAACTAAACTAAAATAAAATAAATAAAAACCTAAACAAAGCTAAAAAATAAAATAAACCTAAACATAAAATAAAAATAAAATAAACCTAAAATAAAATAAAAATAAAATAAAAACCTAAACCTAAAAAATAAACCTAAAAATAAATAAAAAATAAAACCAAACCCTAAACTAAAAAAAAAAAACTAAACCTAAAATAAAAATAAAAAATAAACTAAATTAAAATAAATAAATCTAAACTAAACTTAAAATGAACAAGCCTAAACCCTAAACTAAATGAAATAAAATAACCAAAAATAAAACTAAACCTAAAATATAAAATAAACCTAAAATAAAAAACCTAAAACCTAAACCCAAAAAAACCAAACCTAACCTAAAAAATACTTAAATCCTAAACCTAATATTAAAAAATAAAACCTAAACTTAAAAAAAATATATAAGTAAACTAAAAAATAAATTAAAATAAAAAACATAAACTAAAATAAATAAAAATAAAATAAATAGACTAAACTAAATAAAAAAAAATAAAACTAAATAAAAATATAGAATAAACTAAATAAACCTAAACCTACCAGTTTACATAATTTTAAAAAAATCCTAAACCCTAGACACTAAATCCTAAACCCTAGACCCTAATTCCTAAACTTAAAATTAACCTTAAACCTTATAACTAAAACTAGAACTAAAAATTAAAAACTAAAACTAAAACTAAAATAAAAACAAAAAAAATAATGCTAAACTAAAACCCTATTAAAAACCTAAACCTTAAAAAAAACTAAACCTAAATCCAAAAAATTGAAATCCATTCCAGAAAATAACTAATAATAACTAAGCTAATAAAAACATAAAACCTAACAATATTAATAAACCAATAAAACTATAACTCTAAAACTAAAACCCTAAAAGCTAAAAAATTAATAAACTAATAAAACTAAATAAAACTAAATAAAACACAAAACAACTAATAAAACTAAAAGAAATCCTAATCCTAAATCCCACTAAAAAATCTAAACAAAATAATAAAATGCCTAAATAAAACTAAAACTAATAAAATTAACCTAAACCCTAAACTAAACTAAAAAAACTAAAAAATAAAACCCTAATAACTAAAAAATAAATAAATAAAACCAAAAATTAAAATCACCTCACCCCTAAAACTAAATTTAAACTCAATAATAATAACTAAAACTAAACTAAAATAAAAAACTAATAAATAATAAATAACTAAAAATTAAAACTAATAAAAAAACCTAAATCCATAAATCTAAAAAACTTACTAAATAAAACTAATAATTAAAAAAACCTAAACTCCTAAACCCATACCCCGCTCAATTCTGAATCCCTTTCCGTCTCTTTGTCTGTTTCATTGGTTTTCCAAAATTTCTTCTTTGGTTTCATCTTCCACCTAGATTCTTGTTTGGTTCTTAAGTGGTGCATTTTTGAATTTAATGAGCCATGTTCAATCTGATCAATTTTGATGATAACAAATGAATGCTTGGATGTTCTAATGAATGTTTTTATGTGTTTTAGATATATCAATTGCTAATTACATATCCAATACATTTCACAATATATTTGAGGAAATTACAAGAGTAGAAGAATGAAAGATAGATCAAAATGGATAATGTTAAGCTCAAGATACAATATTTTAGGTTATATGCATTATTCTTAGAAATTCATTTGAGTTCATTGGCATGAATCAACTTGTTTACAACTTAACATATTATTTTAATGATTAATTTATACAAATCTCTATCTAATTAAAATTTAATTATATGTTTCATACATATCATTTGAATTGTCAAAATAATAATTGATACTAAATTATGACTATTAAGTGTAATTATTTTATTTACTTAATAAAATTAAATATTTTAATTTAATTTTAAGGTTATATGATAACTAACATATGTATGATTATATATAAATTATATCATAATATTTAAATATCATATTTCAAAATTAACAAAAATATGTGAAATTTTGTATATTAGCCAAAGTCATTTTATAATCAATATTGATTTCATCTCCAATGGATTCCTTGGATTTTTATCCTCTAATTTGATAGGTTACATAACCCACATTTGATTAAAATTGAATTTATTATGACTTTTCAAACATTAGCTAATTTTAATAATTAATGCATGCTACATGCTTTGAATATATTAAGTGCCATATTGATTATTTTTGACTTGCCCATGTGAATAACCAAATTTTGGCTTCTAATTTAATATTTATTTAATATAAATTATATTTTTATTAAATATTAAATAATTAGATGAAAAGATGATCTTTAGAATAATATTTGAAATAATTCAAAATGACCATCTGCCTATAAATAGCCCCATTCTCTTCATGAAATCTTTCCTCATTCAATTCAAAATCCCTCCAACAAATCTAAGAGAAAATTTCTTAGATTTTCCTTCCAAGTGTTCTCCAAATATTGCAAGATCAAATCCTGTGGAAGCTTCAACATCTTCAACTAAGCAAGCTTTCTCAAATTACTTGACTTTGTTTCTTTATCTTAATCCTTTTTAAGTTGTTCATGCTATTTTCACCATCTATTTATTCTTTCTAATTTACACTTTTTGGTGGATTAGTCTTTGGACATTATTTTCACATCAAAGTTTCAATCATTTTTTTTTGTGAAAAACTCTTGTGATAGTTTGTAAGATCTATTTCAACTTGTTGAAATTTTAACTTCCTACAAATCTTTTGGTTTCTTGAAATATTTCTTAATTAGTCTTATTTTGAAAGTTCATTTATTCTTAGATCTATTTTAGAAGTATATTTTAAGAATTTCAAATTAATTTATTGCTAAAATTATTTTCATATTTGCTATATCTTTTTTAATTAAAGCTTACTAGACTACTTAGATCATCATATACTAATTTTTTATTTAAGTATTTTGTGATCATTTGCATTAATTGAAAGAATCTTTGGTTATAATATACTAAATTATTCATTGCTGAAATTTATTTTATTGTAAAAGAATATTGTGAATTTATTTTGAAATCATTTTTATATTACAAATTGTAATAACATAAACATCTTAGTAAGATCACTTTAAGATATTTATTTTATTATTTCTTATCAATATTATGTGAGAATTTTATTTTGCCAAAATTTTTAAGTTGTAAGTGATCATTAATAAGTTGTGAGATCATTTTTTTTGAATTGGATAGCTTGGAATATTTGTGAGAGATTTATTTTATCAAAATTAATTATTTATTATTATTCTTTTTGTCGTATAAAATTTATATTTGGGTTGTACTCGCCCCTTTGTAGGAGAGTACATATTGTTGTAGGGGTTGTACTCACCCCTTATAGGAGAGTACTATTTATAAGCTATTTTGCTGGATTCCTAGGGTGGCTAGTGACTAGTGGTTTGGAGATTGGTCAAAACCACGATAAAATTGTGTGCCAATTGTCTCTCTTTACTTTATTATATTTTCATTAAGAATTTATCTTATCATTATAAAATTATTAATTTTCTATTAAAACTTAAAATTTAAGATTTAACTTTCAAAATTTTTTAATATCACCAATTCACACCCCTCTATAGTGTACCATTTGATTATTAGAAAAATAGAATTAGTACATTTTAAGAGGTCAAGATGCACTCATGTGGTATATGTTGACCATCAAAATCATACACCCACAAGAGAAGTAAATGGCAAAAGTAGAAAAACTTTTGAGGAATGGTCGAAAGAGAACTTGATGAATTAAATGCTAGGCTTGTAATAATTACATTTATTACCTAATGATTACATGAAAATTTCTATGTTAAGTACAACAAAAGAAATATGGGATAAAACTCATTATAACTTATGAAGGAACTAGTGAACTTAGAGATGCTCACATAAATAGACTTGTTCATGAATATGAGTTATTTCATATGTCACCTTCAATCTATTTATTTGATATGTATACAAGATTCATGAAAATAATTATTATTGCATTCTCTTGGAAAACATAAAGAATCAAAACTTAGTCTATAAGATTCTTAGATGTCTTCCAAAAGAATGCTAAAGTAACATCTATTAATGAAGATTTATCTACTTATCCACTCGCTTTTGGGTTCTTTGATAGCACATGAACAGGTTATTACTCAAAGGGATAAGATGGATAACTCAGCAAAAAGGAAGGAGAAAGGAAAAGCCATTGCATTACAAGTTGATGATAGTGATGAGCATAACACCTCAAGCTCAGATGGTGATAGTGATGAGGTGGTCATGTTATCCAAAAGGCTTGGGAACTTGCTAAGGAAGAAGAATCAAAGGTATAAAAAATCTAAAAACTATAAATTTCAAACTAAGAAATTTCCTATAGGTGAAGGGATCATTTGCTACCATTGTAAAAGCCTAACATAAGAGGTGATTGTCCGTAACATGAATCAAAGAAGAAAGAGATTGATGTGAAAAGAGAAAAATATGAAGGAGAAAAAGTACCATAAGAAGAAAAAGATGGCTTTATGGCCAATCCAGATTCAAATGAATCAAGTTTGCTCATCCCATGAAGAGGTCAACATATGTCTTATGGAAAATGGAGAATACTTAGATTCTCAAGAGGTATGTAATGATATATCTTATGATGAATTAGATGATGCTTTTAATGATTTAGTTATTGAATATAAAAAATTAAAAAGAAAATACAAAACCTTAGAAAAAGAACACAAAAATTTAGATATGCATTTTGTGATTTAAAAATGAATGTGATAATTTAAAAGTAAAAATACTTCTTTATTAAATTGTTCCTTACTTGTATGTAAACTTGAAAGAGAGAATATCTTGTTAAAAGTAAGATTAGAATTATGTTTGAAATCACAAGTTCATTATAATACTTCATCAAGAAAACATTTAATAAAAAATTATTTGCATCATACACATCCCACTCATAAACCTTATAATTATCGCTAAGTCATATGTAAAACACTAATGTTTGGTGCAACTATTGTGATATAAAATGGCATATTTTATTTGATTTCTATGCATGTAAATTATAAAACACTAAGCAATCATCTTATGTATGGGTACCAAAAGGTACAAGCACTACACAAACCACGCATGCTAGTTATCTTGCTTCAAATTTAGAATGTGGACCCAAACATGTTTGGGTTCCAAAAGTTAACATGTGAGTTTCTTTTGTAGGAATGCCTTCAAAGAAAAATCAAAGAAGGCATGTGGTACTTGGACTGGATGTTCAAGACATATGATGGGAGATAAAGATAAATTCACAACTTTAGAATCAAGTGATGGAGGATTTGTTACATATGAGATAATGCAAAGGGAAAGATCATTGGCATTGGTTCTTTTTTTAAGAATACTATCACTTTAGATAAAGTTTTTCTAGTAGAAGGATTAAAACATAATTTAATTTCTATTAATCAATTATGTGATAAAGGTTTGAATGTAGTATTCCATGCATCATATTGCATTATAAAAAATAATGAAAATGTTTTGTTAGGGACAAAGATATAAAATATTTATGTCATTGATTTAGATAGCTTTCATGATGTGAATTTCAATTTACTTTGTTTTAAAAGCACTCATGATGATATATGGTTATAGCATAAGAGACTCTGTCATATTAACATGCACACACTTAATAAAATTTCCAAACTTGATTTAGTAGTTAGATTGCTTAAATTAAATTTTCATTCAAACTTTGTTTATGATGCATGTATTTATGATAAGCATTCTAGAAGCTCATATAAAAGTAAAAATATTGTTTCTACTTCTAGACCTCTAGAATTATTGCACATGGATTTATTTGGTCCTATTAGCACCACTAGTTTAGGTGGAAACAAATTATGGTTTGTGATTGTTGATGATTTCTCTAAATATACTTGGGTTTTATTTGTAACTTACAAGGATGATGTTTTTGGTGAGTTTAGAAAGTTTTCTAAATATATTCAAAGAGAACAAGGCCTTTTGATTAATAGGGTTCAAACTGATCATGGTGGCAAATTTGAAAATAAATTATTTGAGGATTATTGTGATGAACATGGGATTAGACATAATTTTTCTACACCTAGAACTCCCTAACAAAATGGAGTAGTAAATAGAAAAAATATAATATTATTTGAATTAAGGAGATCTATGCTTGATGAGTATAAATTGCCAAAATATTTTGGTAAGTAAATATGTTATGTGATGAATAGGATTTATTTTAGACCAATTTTGAAGAAGACACCTATGAATTATTTTTTGGAAAGAAGCCTAAGATTGAACACTTTCATGTATTTGGATGTAAATGATTCATTTTGAATAATATAAAAAAGAGCATTTAGGTAAGTTTGATTGCAAATCGATGATGGTATTTTCTTAGGATACTCTCTTTCTAAGAGCTTATAGAGTTTCAATAAGAGAAAATGATTGTAAGAATCAATACATGTTATTTTTTGATAAAAAATTTAATTGATCCCATTAGAAATGAAGTGATTGATGAAATGATTGATAATTTTAAGAAAATATCTTTAGAATATAATGTGGATGATTCATTGCCTAAAGAATGAAAATATAATAAAAATCATCCAAAGGAACTAATTATAGGAGATCCTTCAAAAGGAGTTATGACCAGAAGACATAGTAGAGAGGTTGTAGATCATTTAGCATTTTATCTGAGGTTGAACCTAAAAATTTAGAAGAAGCATTAAAAGATAATTTTTGTTTTATCTCTATGGAAGAGGAGTTGAATCAATTTGTAAGAAATAATGTTTAAGAATTAGTCCCAAGACCCAAAGATCAAAATGTCATTGGAACAAAATGGGTCTTTAGGAATAAGCTAGATGATTCATGTTGTATTGTTAAAAAATAAAGCTAGGTTAGTTGCAAGGGTACACACAAGTTGAATAGATTTTGAAGAATCTTTTGCACCCATAGAAAGACTAGAAGCTATTAGGTTACTCTTGCTTATGCTTATTTTAGATTTTAAACTTTTTCAAATGGATGTCAAGAGTGCATTTTTGAATGGATTTATTGACCAAGATGTATTTGTAGAGCAACCACTTGGATTTGAGAGCCTTGATTGTCCAAATCATGTGTATAAATTAAATAAAGCCTTATATGGTTTAAAATAGGCTCCTCGTGCTTGGTATGATAGGTTAAGTAACTTTTTGATAGATCATGGATTTAGAAAGGGTAAAGTAGAAACCACCTTATTCCTTAAGAGCATAGATGATGATTTGAGAGTGATAAATGTGTATGTATATGATATATTATTTCGAAGTACAAATGAACCTTTGTGCCATGAGTTCTCATCTTTTATGTCTAAAGAGTTTGAAATGGGTATGATGGGAGAACTTAATTTTTTTCTTAGGTCTTCAAGTGAAGCAACAAGAAAATGGCACATTCATCTATCAAACTAAGTACACAAATGAATTGCTTGAGAGGTTTGACATGAAAAGATTTAAATCTAGTAAAACTCCTATGAGCCCATCTACAAAATTGGATTTAGATGAATTAGGAAAATCTATTGATCAAAAACTTTATAGGAGTATGATAGGTTCACTTTTATACCTTGTAAGAGTTTGATATTATTTTTGTTGTTTGTGTGCTCATTTTAGGCCAACCCGAAAGAATCTCATTTAATAGCAGTCAAGCATATTTTTGGTATTTGATAGGCACTACTACTAAGGTTTATGGTATTCTAAAAAATTTTTATCATGTGATTTGGTTGCTTATTCTAATGCTGATTTTGCAGAATACAAAGTAGTTAGAAATAGCTCATCAGGCACATGTCATTTTTTAGGATCATCGCTTGTGTCATGGTCATCAATGAAAAAAAATTCTGTAGCTTTATCCACTGCTGAGGCTGAGTACATAGCTGTCAATAGTTGTGTTGCTCAGGTCCTTTAGTTAAAGCAATAATTAGAAGATTTTGGTATTAAGCAAGATCACATTCTAGTTCAAAAATACTATTAGCTATTGACCAAAAATCCTATCCAAAGACTCACAAAACCAAGCATATAGAAATTAGACATCATTTTATTAGGGATCATGTTTTGAAAGGTGATGTTAATATTAATTTCATTAATACCAATTTACAAATTGTATATTTTACAAAACCATTACTAAGAACATTTTTGTTCTTTAAGATGCATGCTTGGAATGTTAGATCCTAATATTTAAAATTATATGTAGTTTGTTCTCTTTTTGATGTTGTCAAAAGGGGGAGAAGAGTAAAATGTTGGTTACTATTAAGTCTATTTCATGCATACATTTAGGGGGAGCAACATTATTCATCTCTTGTGCATAAATTTTTTTTAGAATAGAATTTTTAAAAACTATGATGAAAGGTCAATTTGCATCTTCATCAAAATCAATACCCAACATTAGTTTGTCATCATCAAAAAGGGGGAGATTGTTGGCTTAATGAGCCTCATGTTCAATCTGATCAATTTTGATGATAACAAATGAATGCTTGGATGTTCTAATGAATGTTTTTTTTTATATATCAATTGCTAATTACATATCCAATACATCTCACAATATGTTTGAGGAAATTGAAAGAGTAGAGAATGAAAGATAGATCAAAATGGATAATGTGAAGGTCAAGATACAATATTTTAGGTTATATGCATTTATAACTATCTTAGAAATTCATATGAGTTCATTGGCATGAATCAATTTGCTTACAACTTAACATATTATTTTAATGAGGTTAATTTATATAAATATCTATCTAATTAACATTCAATTATATGTTTCATACATAGCATTTGAATTGTCAAAATAATAAGTGATAATAAATTATGAATATTAAGTGTAATTATTTTATTTACTTAATAATTAAATATTTTAATTTAATTTGAAGGTTATATGATAACTAACATATGTATGATTATATATAAATTATATCATAATATTTAAATATCATATTTCAAAATTAAAAAAAATATGTGAAATTTTGTATTTTAGCCAAAGTCATTTTATAATCAAGGAATTTATATTTGATTTCATCTCCAACGGATTCTTTTTTTCCTTTAATTTGATAGGTTACATGACCTGCATTTGATTAAAATTGAATTTATTATGACTTTTCAAACATTAATGATTTTAATAATGAATGCATGCTACATGCTTTGAATATATTAAGAGCCATATTTGATTATTTTTGACTTGCCCATGTACCAAATTTTGCTTGAATTTAATATTTATTTAATATAAATTATATTTTTATTGAATATTAAATTATTAGATGATAACATGATGTTAGAATAATATATTATTTTGAAATAATTCAAAATGACCTTCTTGCTATAAATACATTCTCTTCATGAAAGCATTCCTCATTCAAATTCAAAATCCCTCCAGCAAATCTAAGAGAAAATTTCTTAGATTTTCCTTCCAAGTGTTCTCCAAATATTGCAAGATCAAACCCTTGGTGTTGGAAGCTTCAACATCTTCAACTAAGCAAGCTTTCTCAAATTAAGTTTGTTTGTTTTCTTGATCTTAATCCTTTTAGTTGTTCATGCTATTTTCACCATCTATTTATTCTTTCCAATTTATACTTTTGGTGGATTAGTCTTTGGACATTATTTTTCACATCAAAGTTTCTCAATCTTTTTTGTGAAAACTCTTGTGATAATTTTGTAAGATCTATTCAACTTGTTGTTCCATACAAATTCATTTTGGTTTCTTGAAATATTTCTTCATTAATCTTATTTTGAAAGATCATTTATTCTTAGATCTATTTTAGAAGTATATTTTAAGCATTTCAAATTAATTTATTGTGCTAAAATTATTTTCATATTTGTTAGATATATTTTTTTTAATTAAAAGTTTACTACTACTAGATCTATCATATACTAATTTTATTTAAGTATTTTGTGATCATTTGCATTAATTGAAAGCATATTTTTGGTTAAAATATAATAAATTATTCCTTGCTGAAATTTATTTTATTGTGCAAAAGAATATTGTGAATTTATTTTGAAATCATTTTTATATTAGTCTCCAAATTGTAATAACATAAACATCTTAGTAAGATCACTTTAAGATATTTATTTTATTATTTCTTATCAATATTAAGTGACCATTTTATCTTGCCAAAATTTTAAGTTAAGTGATCATTTATAAGTTGTGAGATCATTTTTGAATTGGATATCTTGGTATATTTGTGAGAGATTTATTTTATCAAAATTTATTATTTTGTATTTTTCTTTTGTGTAAAATTTATATTAGTTGTCCTCACCCCTTTATAGGAGTACATATTATTGTAGGGGTTGTACTCACCTTATAAGAGAGTACTATTTGTAAGCTATTTTGCATTTAGTGGATTCCTAGCCAAGGGTGGATAGTGGACTTAGCATTTGGAGTTCAGAACCATGTAAAAATTGTGTGCCTATTGTTTCTCTTTACTTTACTGTATTTTTGTTTTCATTGCATTAAGAATTATATCTTGTCATTATAAAATCAAAAATTAATTTTCTATTAAAACTTAAAATTTAAGATTTAACTTTTAAAATTTTTTAATATCGCCCAATTCACCCCCCTCTTGGGTGCTATAGTGACTCACATTGCCATGGCAATGGGTTCTATGAATACTTAGGGAGAACCAAATGCTCTTACTGCTCCGACTCAGGCTTCTAATTCTTTGGGTATAGCTAAACCTTTTGCCTCTAAATCCTTCAAAGATGCCTTATATGGTAAGGATTCTTCAACTTCTTCTAATCTTTCTTTAAACCTAGTTCATATGACCTTCAAATGTGTTCCAGCTATTATGTTCTCTAACTTGGATACTGAAAAACTAGTTGAGCCTTATGCGTATACTTTGATTGGAAAATTTTCTTTTCGACATCTTAGTATTGAGGAAATTCAATTTTTCTATCATGTTTTGAATCTTTCTGGTGTCTTTTTGATTGGTTTACTAGATGGTAGACAGGTGCTGATTAAATTATCAAATGACCTTGATTATAGTCCTATCTTTGCTCGCTGACCTTATTAGGCTAAAAATTGTCAAATGTGTATTTATAAATGGACTCCATTTTTATGACATTAAAACAGAATCTCCTATAGCATCGATTTGATTATCTTTACCTAATCTTTGGGTTCACTTTGTTAATTTTCTATTCCTGCATGTTGTGAGCTCTAATTTGGTAGAGCCTTGCAAATCAATCAAGCAATCGCAGCTAAATCCAGGCCATCGATTGCTCGGATCCATGTTAAAATTGATGTAACAAAGAAATTTCCTAAGGAGGTGTGGATTGGATTGGAGAAATATGGATATTTCCATTAGGTCGAGTTTAAAAACTTCCCTGCTTTCTGCAATCATTGAAAAACTCATGGCCATGATGTATCGGAATTTTTTGTTACTCATCAACATCTTCGAAAGAAAGTGGTTAAAGATCTTAAGGTTGTTGGCAAAATTAGAGATTTAAAAAGTGATAAAAGAAATTCTACTTTAAATGAAAGGGATAATGGTGTTGTGAATGAAACTGTTGATGTTTCTAATGATGTTCCTAATGTTTCTAATGTTGTTCCCAATGTAAGTGGTAGTGATAGGATAGTTAAAAATGCTTCTATAACTATTTTGAGAGTAATCGTTTCGCAGATATTATTTTGATATTCGAAAATTTGAAAAAATGGATGATTTTCCTATTTTAGTTTTTGATTCTAAGGAGATTTGTAAGAAAGTTGCTAAAAATCTTATAGAAAATGTTTCTCTTATTTCAGCCCAAAAATCTTTAAAAGAAAATCTTGTTTTATCTTCTTTGAATTTATGCAAGAATGATGGTATGGAGCTTGTTGATAATGTGCAACCAAGTATTTGTTTGCTTAATAAATTTGTTTCTGCCCTTTCTTTAACTATTATTCCGGATGGTATTTTGCTTAGTGATAAATATTGTTTATTGGAGAAAGTGGATTTATCTTATTGTCAAATGGGATCTTCTCCTAAATCTATTGTAAATAATGATGATAAAAACTATTCTACTGATCAATCCATGGAGAATGAGACCAATTTTTAAAAAAAATTTTGTGAAAAGGAAAAAATAATTTAAAAATTATCCTCCTAAAGTTCTAGATATACTCGGTCTTTTTCATCTTCTTTGCCTAATAAAAATTAATGTTTAAATTTCTTATTTGTAATGTGAGGGGCATTGGTACTCTTGCTGTTAGAAATAGAATTAGGAATATTTGTAAAATTTCTAATGCTGGTTTCTTGGTTATTCTTGAACCTCTCATTTTTTTCTTCTAAAATAATTCATGCAGCTAGGATGATTGGTTTTAGCAATTTTTATTTCAATAGAAATAATAAGATTTGGTAATTTTGGAATAATTCTCTTTCTATTAATGTTATTAATGATTTTCATCAGGTTATTAATGTGGATATTTTCATTTGGTTATTATCATGCTTTTGGTTCTTTTGTTTATGCTGCTTGTAACAAGTTAGAGAGGAGAATTCCTTGGGATCAATTATCTAATTTTGCTTCTGTTGTTAATAATTCTTGGATTGTTGGTGGGGATTTCAATATGGTCCTTTCTTTGAATGAAAGGAAAAGGGGTTCTTTGCTGAATTTACATTCAATGGAAGATTTTGTAAATATGATTTTGGATTGTAATTTTTATGATGTTGGTTTCATTGGTTCTCAATTTACTTAGAATAATCATAGATTGTTGCAATAGTTGGATCATGTATTATTAAATAATTATTGGTTAAATTGTTGGCCTTTAACTCGGTGGAGCATCTTAGTAGAACTCTCGATCATGCTCATCTTTTGGTTTCTATTAAGGATGTTGTTCATAATAATAATGTCATTAAAAATTTTTGTTTTCAAAATATGTGGTTATAAGATAAAAGTTTTCTTGATGTTATTGCTTATAATTGATGTGCTCCTCTTTCTCTTGATGATTCGGCATTTGGTATGATGCGATTTTGTCTTAAGCTTAAAAGGCTTAAGCATAATATCACTTGGTGGAATAGAACCGCTTTAAAATCTTATTAATAATATCAAGAATATGGAAAAAAGGTGAAAGATTTCGAAGAACTTATTATTACTGATTCTTCTTTCTGTTCTAATCTTGTTGAAGCTAAAGATAATCTAATTAAGTTTCATGGTTTGTAGGTGACTTATTGGAGACAAAAAGCTACTTATAAGCATCTTTCACACAAGGAAAGAAACACTAAATATTTTCATGCTTTGGTAATGAAAAGGAGAGTTCTTGGTCACATTCATAAAATCAAGAACTTTGATGGTTCTTGGTTTACCGAAAAAGAGGATATATTTTCTTCTACTCTTAATTATTTTAAAGATCTTTTAAATAAAAATTGTCAAAATGAGAATTTATCCAATCCCTCTATCATCCCTTCTATTATGTCTACTGAGGATAATGAGTGCTTGGTTGCTCCTCCTTCTGATCAATAAATTTTTAGTATTCTTAATGGTATGAATGTTGATTCTATTGCAAGGTCGGATGGTTACACTAGTTTATTCTTTCAAAAAGCTTGGTTTATTATTAAAATTGATCTTATTAATGCTGTTAAGGATTTTTTCCAAGGGAATTCAATTCCTAAATATTTTGCTAGCACTTCTATTATTCTTATTCCTTAGAAAGATAATCTTGACTTTTGGAATGACTTTAGACCTATTAGTCTTTGTACTTTTTTCAACAAATTGATTTCTAAAATTTTGACTAATAGGCTTAGTAAGTTTCTTCCTAAGATTATCTCCCCTATTAAGATGGCTTTGTGAAAGGTAGAACTATTTTGGATAACATCTTGCTTACTCAAAAATTGATTCATGATTTGAATGTTAAAAATAGAGGTGGAAATTTACTTTTTAAGTTTGACATCACAAATGCTTATGATAACATTTCTTAGGATTTTCTTAATATCATTTTTACATTATTTGGTTTTTCTAGTCATTTCATTTCTATGGTTAACAATATAATTAGAAATGTTTGGTTTTCATTAGTTAACAATGGTGAAAACATTGGTTTGTTAAATTCCTCTCAAGTTATAAGACAAGGCGACCCTCTTTATCCGTCACTTTTTATTATTATCATTGAATATTTGTCTCTATACCAGAAAATTTGTCTAATAATTAAGACATGAACTTTAAATCAAAGTTAATTACTATTTTCATAATTATTTTAAAAGTGAAAAATTTAGCAGATAGCATAAATACGTAACTGTATGACATGAATCCTTTAAATCATTGTGTTAATGCTAGTATGAAGTTTTGAATGTGGCTTGAATATAGTGAAAATGTAGTCATCGAGTGAAGAAATAAGCAAGGTTACATTGGACATTTGAAGTTAGTCCATGAAACTAGAATTAGGTTAGATCTTGGAATATAGGTACTTAAATTAATGGAATTAATAGATATTATGGTTCATAGAAAGATAAATATTTTATGTGTTCAAGAAACTAAATGGGTTGGGGAGAAGGCTAAGGAGATTGATAGTTTAGGTTTTAAACTTTGGTATTCGGTAAAGTCAAACTAGAAATGGTGTGTGTGATTATAGATAAAAGTTTGAAGGATAATGTTATAAGTATTAATAGATGTGGAGATAGAATTATAGCTTTAAAGATTATTGTGATACTAAGATTATCAATGTTATAAGTGTTTATGCTCCTCAAGTAGGTTTGGAGGTAAGTTCAAAAGAAAAATTTTGGAATGAATTAGAGGGATTAATACAAAAGATACCTCTTGAAGGTATTGGGGAGATTTAAATGGACATGTTGGTAAAGTGGTAGAAGATTTTAAAAGTATTCATAGTGGTTTTGAATTTGGAGTGATAAATGAAGAGGACAGGATTATATTAGATTTTGCCTTAGTTTATGATTTTGTAGTTGCTAATATTTTATTTAAGAAAAGAGATGAACATATTATTACTTATAAAATGGATCTAGTAAAAAGATTGATTATTTTTTTTGATAAGAAAAATAGATCTTAGATTGTAAAGATTGTCATTTTCCAAGTGAAATTTTAAGTACCCAACATCGACTATTAGTTTTAGATTTTAAGATGAAAGGTTGTAAGAGAAAAATAAACTTAATTATTGTCCTAGATTAGATAACACTTAAAGAACACAAATAAAATATTTTAAGAGCAATACAAGAAATTAAAGTTTGGGATGTTCATAAGGAAGCTAACGTTATGTGGGAAAAGTATCATGCTATTAAACAAGTTGCTAAAATGTTTTTAGAATCAAAGGAAAAGCTTCTTTAATAAGAATAGTTGGTGGTGGATGAGTGTGCAAGAAAAGATAAGAAATAAGAAGCATTGTTATAAAACTTGGTTTAGATGTAAAACTGAGAATTGGGAAAGATATAAATTCAGAGATTCTAAGAAAGCAATATAATGCAAAAATTTAGATTATATAATAGATTAGATACCAAAGAAGGTGAAAGATGTTATAAGTTAGCCAACCAAAGAGATAGGAGAAGTAAAGACATAGTTCATGAGGAGTATTAAGGATGAAAATAATAAAGTGCTTTTCTTAGAAAAGATATTGAAAATAGGTGGATGAGGTATTTAAACTTTTCAATGAAGGATCTGATACGATTGATTTTAGCAATTAATATAAACAAAATAGAGAATTTCATTTTTATCTCATATTAAATGGTTAGTGAAGCTTTAAAGAAATGAAATGTGGAAAAGCAAGAGGACCATAATATTTCAATAGAAGTGTGGAAATGTTTAGAGATCAAGGAATTTCTACAAATCTTTTTAATGTTATTTTAAAGACTAAAAGATGCCGATGAGTGGAGAAAGAGTTTGTTGGTTCCTATATTTGAATAAAGGTGATGCACAAGATTGTGCAAATTATAGAGGAATTAAGTTAATGTGTCATACATTAAAATTATGGGAGAGAGTAAAGATTGATGTGATATAAGACAATTTGGTTTCATGCCTAGATCTACTATGGATGCTATACATTTGTTAAGAGGTTTGATGGAGCATAGAGAAAATAAAGGATCTACATATGATATTTATTGATTTAGAGAAAGCTTATGATAAAGTCTCAAGAGATGTTCTTTGGAGAGTTCTAGAACAAAAGAAGTTAATATTGGTTATATTAAAGTCATTAAGGATATGTTCCACTTGTGTCCAAACACAAGGAGGATTGACAAACTATTTTCTATTTGCTTGGATTACATCAAGGATCAACATTAAGCCCTTATCTTTTACTTTAGTTATGGACGAGGCATTTACAAGAAGATGTACGGTATGCTTTTCCGATGACATTCTTCTTGTTGATAACTAGAGGGAGTCCAAAACTTGAATTATGGAGGTCAACTTTAGTCTAAAGGTTTTGTAAGCATCTAAAAAATATATGGAGTGTAATTTTAGTTGTAGAAATTTTAGTGGTAGTTTTTTTGAAAGTCATTAAAGAGTGGGATCTGATACTCTATTGTTCAAAATGATGGTGAAATAGATGGAGATATTATTAGTAGAATTCAAGATGGTTGAAGTGGAGGAATGCATCCGGCTATTATGTGATAGAAAAGTTCCACTTAAACTTAAGGGAAAATTTATAAGATGGTGGTAAGACCGAATGACTTATGGTGAATAATCAAAAAGAGAAACATAAGAGTAAGTTATTCAGATGAGGATGCTCGTGGATGAGTACCCTTTAGATAGAATGCAAAAGTATGTTGGGAAAAGTTGAGTAGTTCCGGATAGATAAGATTAGGAGAGTCGCTTAGATGGTTTGGCCACATAAAGTAGTCATGACATTAGGAGAGTAGATGCATTAGATTTGCCTTATGTTAAGAAAGGTAGAGCTAGACCTAAAAAGACTTGGTTAAGATGTATAAAAAATGATCTTAGTATACTTCAATTAAATGAGAATTTGACACATAATAGGACACAATGGAGATGAAGGATTCTGACCCCACCCATGGGAAAGGCTTTGTTGTTGTTGTTATTGAATATTTGTCTGCTTTAATCTTTTCTTTTGAGAAGAATTCTAGTATGTATTTCAAAATCTAGGTGGTTTGGCTATCTCTCACTTAAGCTTTGTCGATGATTTCATAATTTTTGTAATGGCTCTTACATTATGTTAAAGAGTTTAAGGATTTTTAAATAAATTTGAAAAGGAAAGTGGCCTTTATTAGTACTCATAAAAGTTATTTTATCACTTCTACTTCTATTTTGTTCATAGAATTAATAAAATAAAATATATCACTAGCTTTTCTCATGGTCTCTATATTAAATATTTAGGCTCCCTTTATATTATGCCATAAGAGATCCCATCTCTTTGATGAGGTAATTCATAATATTCAAAATAAAATTTCTACCATTGAGTTTCATTTTTTATCTTTTGGTAGATTAATTTTTATTAAAAGTATTCTTTATTCTTTCTATTTACTTGTTGCTTAATATTGTTCCTATTTCCCATGTTCTTATCAGGATTGAAAGACTTTTGAATAAGTTTTTTTGTGGCTCTAGGAATTCAGCCAAAAGGCTTCATTGGACTTCTTGGTCTAATATGTGTGGTACTATTTATGAAGATAGTATTGAGTGCAGATATTTGATGGATTCCACCAATGTTTTTTCTTATAAAATTGGTGGAATATTTTGAAAAATGAAAGTCTTTGGGCTAAATTCATGAAATTTAAATATTTCAAAGGTAAGCATCCTTTAATTTGCAATTATAAACATGGTTACTCTATTATTTGGAAATGACTCTATGATACTAAATGGAAAGCAGAACATCTCATTTTTTGGGGTATTAATAATGGATCTTCTTTCTTTTGGTGAGATAACTAGATGGGTGATTTTTCCAATGATTCTCTGCTGAGTACTCACACTACTTCTTCTTTGAAAGTTAGTCATTTTATTTATAATGGTGAATGGAATTTCTCTCTTGTAAATGATTTGATTCATAATTTCATTAGTAATAACATCATTAATATTTCTATTAATGGTAATTTTCCAGATCAAATTCTTTTCAAAATTTCTAGTAATGGAGAATTTTCTTTTAAAGATACTTGGCACTATATTAGAGTTAAAAAAAAATCCACTTCTCCTGTTTTCCTTAAAATTTGGAATAATATTATTCCTACTTCTTATTCTATTCTTTTGTGGAGAATTTTAAGGGATTATACTGTTATTGATTCTTTACTTTTGAGCAATGGTTTTTATCCACCCTCTAAATGCATGTGTTGCTATCATATTGAGAATGTTAGTCATGGTTTTGTTAATGGTGCCATTACCTAAAGTATGGGGTTCTATGAGGATTAATTTAAATTAAGTTGTTTTAATGGTAATTTAACTTTAATACAACTTCTTGACACTTATTTTTGTAATATTGTTAAACGGCATATCAAAATTATGGTGGCTATTACTTTTATTTGGTTTATTTGACTTGACATAAATGATGCTAAGCATCATAATGTGCTTATGAATCATAAAAGGATTATTGCTAGGACTAACGATAAGATTTTTTTTTCTTTACATAAGGCTTCTTATTGGTACTAATTTTAGAGGTTGCAAGTTTCTTGCCTCTAAATTGGGTATCAATTTTCCTTATTGTGTTGTTTTGGATTATAAAATTATTCATTGGATTAAACTTTTAATTGTTGTATTAAAATTAATAGATGGATATGTAACAAGTCGTGGTGGTATTTTTAGAAATAATCTTGGAAATATTATCTTGGCTTTTTCCACTCCTCTCTCTACTAATTCTGTTATTTTTGCTGAAATAATGGTTGTTTATCATGCTCTTAAGCTTTGTTTGTATAAAAATTTTCTTACTATTTGATTGGAATTTGATACTGAGATGGTTGTTGCTATGATCAATTCTAACCATAAGGGTAATGTTGAGCTTTTTTATTTAATTAGAAATATTAAAGCTATTATCGCTAAACTTTCTTTTAAAATTGCACATATTTTAAGAGAAGGTAATGCATTGATTTCTTAGCTTATTTGTAATCTCTATAATTTTACTTTGTTTACCAATGCAAATATTTCTAGGAAATTAAAAGGCTAACTAATTTAGACAACTGACACCTTATGTTAAATTTTTATATATTTTTCTTGCTTTTTTGTTTGTGGTTTTCTTGGGGCTTATTTGGGAGTTTTGGTGGTTTTGGTTTGTCTGATCTATTCCTATTCTTTCTTAGGCACTTTATGTTCTTATTTTATTCTTGTATTTTACTGGTTGGAATGCTAGCTTCTGCTATTTTGGTTGTCAAAGTTGTTATCAATTGTCTTTTACTTATTGTATCTCTTGTGGGTTTATTTTTTGGCTTTTATCTTTATTATTTTCTTTGGGGCTTTGTGGTTGGCCTCCTTGAGCTTCTGGTTTTGGATGCCTCTAGATGTGATGTTGGTTATGTATCTCTTCCTTCTATTTTCTTTTAGTTTGGTTTTGGGTGTATGCTACTTTCCTTTAGTGGTTGTGTTGTTACTTATTTTGGTTGGTGGTTGTTATGGTTTTTTTTTTGGTTTCTTTAGTTTGGTTAAAGTTGTTGAGCTTATTGGTTTCTCTCTCATCCCCTTGCATCTGTTTTTGTATTTCATAGGGTGACTTTGTTTCTTTCTCCTACTTTGGGTGGTTGGATGGTTGTGCTAGAATTTTTTCTTTGGCTCTATTTTTTTTATTACAAGATCTGGTGGCTCATTCTTCTTCCTTTTGGTGGCTAGTTCAAGATCTGTTATTGGTGTTTGCTCAGTGCCTTAGTGAGGTTTGTTTGCTATGATGGCTAGTATGTTTACCTTTTTTAGCATTTGTGATCAGAATCCTTTCTGAGTCATACTCACAAATATTTGTTGCCTTCTAAAGTTTGGTGATCCTGAGCCTTTTCTTTGGCTTTTCATTCCTTTCTTTATGTCATTTATTTTCTTTTTAATTGTGTTTATCTCGCTTTAGTTTTTCTGCAGTTTCCTTCATTTGTTTTTGGTCTCTTCAGTGATATATTAACCCTCAGGATTCTATGTTGTGGCTATTCTTTTCTTAGTTTTCTTTTTTCCATTTAGTTTCTTTGTATTGATTAGAGGATTTTTTCTCTAGGTCTTTTCGTCTTGAAGTAGTCTTTGAGATTTATGCCCTTAACGTTGTATCCTCAGATTTTGGTAATAAAATTTCTTTTACCAAAAAAAAATCAACCCAAAACCCTAAAACCCTAAAGCAAAGCTTAAACCATAAACCATAAACCCTAAACCCTAAACCCTAACCCTAAACCCTAAAACACTAAACACTAAAACCATAAACCTTAAACCCTAAACCCTAAACCCTAAACCCTAAACGCTAAACCCTAAAAACCTAAAAACCTAAACCTAAACAAAATAAAACCTAAAAATAAAATAAATAAAAAACCTAAACTTAAATAAAAAAAAAAAATAAAATAAAATAAAAACCTAAACTAGAACCTAAACCTAAACCTAGAAACATTTTAAAAAAATAAAATAAACTAAAATAAAATAAATAAAACCAAAATAAAAAAAAAAAATAAAATAAACCTAAGAATAAAAACCTAAATAAAATAAAATTTAAAATAAAGTAAAATAAATAAAATAAAAACAAAATAAAATCTAAATAAAAACCAAAACCTAAAAAAATAAAGCTAAAAATAAATAATAAATAAAACCTAAACCCTAAACTAAAAAAAAAACCTAAACCTAAAATAAAAATAAAATAAGCAAAATAAAATAAACCTACACCTAAACTAAAATGAATAAAACCTAAACCTAAACCTAAAATAAACTAAACCTAAACCTAAACCTAAACCTAAACTAAATAAAATAAAATAAACTAAAAATAAACCTAAACACAAACTGAAAAATAAAACCTAAAAATAATCCTAAAATAAAAACTTAAAACATAAACCTAAAAAAATAAAATAAAATCGTAAACCTAAACCTAAAATAAAAAATAAAACCAAAACCTAAAATAAACCTAAACCTAAACCTAAACTTAAAAAATAAACTAAAATAAAAAACAAACTAAAATAAATAAAATAAAATAAATAAACTAAACTAAATAAAATAAAAATAAACCTAAGTAAAATAAAAATAAACTAAAATAAATAAAAAATAAAAAATAAAAAATTAAATAAACCTAAACCTATGGGTTTACTTTATTTACTTTTTTTAAAAAAAAAACCTTAAACCCTAAACCCTAAACCTATAACCCTAACCTACAACCCTAACCCTAAACCCTAAACCCTAATAGCATTAACCCTAAAACCTTAAACCCTAATCCCTAAACCATAAACCCTAACCCTAAACCCTAAAACTTAAACCACAAACACTAAACCCAAACCTAAAGTAACTAAATAAACTAAAAAAGAAACTTGAACTCTAAAACTTAATAAACCTAAACAATAAGAATAAAAACCTTAATAAAGAACATCAACCAGGCTGCCTAGATCCGGTGGATTGGAGGTGGTGGTCGAGTAGTGGTGGTTGAGGAGGCGAGAGAGCAGAGGTTAGATGGTTATGGGAGGGAGATTAGGGATATTATGGTGGATTCGCTGAGGTCAGGGTGATGGGAATCAAGAAACCCAAAACTGCGATCAATATGCGCTTATGAAATTATATCTCTACAGAGATGGTTCTGATATATAGGGTTTTTGATTTGCTCTATGCATGCTCAATCTTTATCTATGTCTCCACTTATGTCATAGAAAACGTAGTGGTTAATGAAATCAAAAGAAGAAATGTTGAATCTAATTTGTTCTGTTATAAAAAACCAAAACCCTAAACCCTAAACTAAAACTTGAACCCTAAACTTAAAACCTAAATCCTAAACTTAAAACCTAAACCCTAAACCCTAAAACCCCTAAACCCTAAACCATAAAACCTAAACCTTAATTCCTAAACCCCTAAGCCCTAAACCCTAAACCCTAAAACTTAAACCATAACCCTAACCCTAAACTTGAAAACCTAAACCCTAAACCCTAAACCCTAAACCCTAAGCTCTAAACTAACCCTGAACCATAAACCTAAAAACCCTAAACCCTAAAGCCTAAACACTAAACTAACCCTAAACCCTAAGCTAACCCTAAACCCTAAAAAACCTAAACCCTAGATCCTAAACCCTAACCCTAACTCTAACCCTAACCCCGAACCTTAAACCATAACCTTAACCCTAACCTTAACCCCAACCCTAACCCTAACCCTAACCTGAACCCTAACCTCTAAAGCACTCGATTAACATCCTCTTGGGCGATCCTGCCTGGGATCTTGATTTTGGATTTAGTTCAACCAAATTTAAAGGCTTGACTTGCATCTAGCTGATTAGATGATGCTTCATTCTTAATCATAGATGCAGTGAGTTCGATTGATATGGCTCCACATTAAATTTTGGATGCTTCGGCTAAGGCATCTGATATTTTTGTGATCGGTGGTCCAAATGCTACAAATTCTACTAAATCATTTAAGGAAGTGCTCTCTAGTAAGGCTTCTCACCCTGTTGAGTTGCTTAATCTCATTTTGACTTCTTGTCATGGATTTCCAGCCATTATGTGCTCTGATGTGGATGTTGAATTATTGGAAAAACTATTTGAATTCTCTCTTGTCAAAACTTTGCTTTACGTCATATGAATTTGGATAAAATCTGCACTTTCTTCATCATCCTAAGCTTACGGGTGCCTTCTCGATTGGTCTTGTTGATCCTTAGCATATTCTGATTCAACTTTCTAACGATCTGGATTATTCACGTGTTTTTGCACATCATTCTTACTTCATCTTTAATTGTCAAATGCGCTTACTGAAGTGGTCACCACTTTTTGACCTTAAGGAGGAATCTCCTATTATCCTTGTGTGGTTATATCTTCCTAATATGCCCATTCATTTTGTTACACATGCTTTTTTGCTATTCTTTTAGTCAGCCTTTGCAACTTGACCAAGCAACCACTAAGCAATCTCACCCTTCTATGGCTCAGATCCTAGTGGAACTAGACATAACTAAAAAATATCCTAAGGAAGTTTGGATTGGCTCTGAAAAATACTGGCATCCATAAAAGGTTGAATTGGAGAATTTTCAATTTTTTTTCTAACTTTAAAATTCATGGCAATAAAAATTTTGATTGCTTTATTCTCCATCCTCATTTAAAAAAGAGAAATCCTCCAAAAGAAAATCTTGTTCCTAGTCATAAGCCAATCCCTAAATATTTTCAAAAATTAGCCTCGGATCCTAAGAATGGTATGAAGGCTGGTATTGAGGTTGATTCTTTGAATATCAAGGCCATTCTTGTTGAACCAATTTTGGATCCTACTGTTGCTATGGCTTTAAGTGATTTTCAGAATGGGAAGGATGATTTACTTCTTACCTCTTCTTTAAATTTGAAAATTTCTAATGTGGAGAATAATAAAATTTCATAGTTATTGGATGATGATTTTGTTTCCTCTGATTCTATCCCTACTTCTATGTTGGCTTTGATCAATGAAAATTAAGTTTTCAATGAGGATTTAAATGATGTCGAGCAGGATGAAAATATATCAGATCTAGATTTAACTGTCTGTGCTTTTAATGGTTCTAAATTGTCATCGTCTCTCATTTCTAATCTTGATATTCATGTTATTCCTGCTTTTCAACTAAATTTGGATTTGGAAGAGGGTGAACTCCCTCAAACACTTGGAGAAGTCTCTAAATTGGTGACCAATGTTACTAAATCTTACTTGGATGATGACTCTAGGGGAAAGAAATGGTTTTTAAACTTATCATGCCAAAAAGGAAAAAAGTGTTAAAATTACCCTTACAAATCTTTAAAAACACTAGATCTTCTATAGCCTCTCACTCCTCTCTTAATTAACCTTTTATTTCCCCTTTTAATTTTTATTATGTTTAATTTTCTTGTTGAAAATGTTAGAGGGATTGGTACCCTCTTTATTCGCAATCATATTAGAAATCTTTGTCGCATTCATAATATTTCTTTACTCATTGTTTTGGAACCTCTTATTCATGCTACTCATCTTTGTTAACAAAGCTATTGATATTTCTTTAAGCAAAGGCCTTTCTAATATTTAGATTAAAGTTGATGCTCATCTTTTACTTGATATGATCAATAATAATAATATGGAAAATGCTGACTTATTTTATCATCTTAATCAAACTAAAAAGCTTCTTTCTCAAGTTTGCTACAAAATTTCTCACATTCTTTATAAAGGTAATGCTTGTGTTGATTTCTTGGCTAATTTGGGAGGGGAATTATTTGAGCTCACTTTATTTGATAACCATAGCCTACCTAAGCATCTGCATTATCTAGTCAATCTAGATTACACTGGACTGCCTTAAATCAGAATTTAACCTTCTGCACTTTTGTTGATCTTTTGCTATGGTGGTTTTAATCAATCTACTTTTTGTTGTTCTTTTTGTGCTCCCCTCACTAAGAAGTGGTTTTTGCTGAGTTTATTTCTATACTTAAATGCCCTTCCTCTTTACCTCATTCTACACTTACCTGACCTTTTTTTAGGTCTTAGTGGTGCTGGTTTTAATTGGTTTCCCTATCCTCTAAGCCTAGTGGTTTTCTTTCCGTGGCTCATGCTTTGTGTCTCTAGTTGGGTTGTGGTAGTGCCAGATTTTGGCCTACCCCTTTAACCAATGAATGTTGAGTTTGCCTCTAGTTTTGGTTAGTTGTGGACTTTTTCAAATTAGATTTGCGGATGCTATGGTTGGTTCTGTTGGTTGCTACTATTTGTTTTTTTCATCTGTCTGGGTATTTTGGGTGGTTATTTTTTAATGGATGTTGTTAGCCTCTTGTAGTTTGGCTTAATTTTAGGTTTTTTATGGTTAGTGTTCTCCTTTCCTAGTTTGGATTGGAGGTTTCTGCTAGTTGGTTCCATCTGCCTTGTGAATTGGAGTTAGCTGCTAGTTGGTTGTTGTCTCCTCATTTTCTCCTTTGTACTGACCGTCTGCTTTTTGGGATTTATGAGGGTTTTTTTTTGCCTCTAGTCTTGTTCCTTTCCTTATAGTTTTGCTACTTGTGGTTCGGTGGTCCTCCTTGGCATTTTCTAGTTTGGTGACTACATTGTTTATTTCTTAGTTATTTTGGAGATCTCGTGTGGGTTGTGGTTTTGTCTGTTGTTCTTTCCCCTTATTCTATATTTTTTGTCTGCTTGTTGGTTTTGTTATCAATTAGGATGGTTGGCTATTTGGTGGTAATTATTGCTGTGGATGTGTTAATGCATTTGATGGTTCTTTAGGTGCTTTTGGTAGGGTTTTTGGTCTGCTCCTAGGTTGGTTATCCTCTCTTGGGTGCAGTTATTTTTCCTTTATTTTTTCTTCCTGATTTGGGAGTTTTTCCCGCTTTGACTTCTCTGCTATATTTGAGTGGTTTTATTAGCTATTTTGTTGGTGGACAAGATGAGCACTTGTTATTTTTTTGGTCTTATTTTAGGACTTGTTGTTGGTGTCGCATTGAGGGTTTTCCGTGGTGTTGTCTTGTCTTGGATGCTTTTGTCATGGCTTGGTGTTTTTGGCTTTATGTTGGCTATTGGTATTGACTCCCTTTGGTTTAGTTTGCTCTATTTATTTTTTGATATTTGCCTCTTGCTTGATGATGGTGGATTTTCTTTCCTTTTTCATGCCTTGGTGGTGATTTTGATTGTAATTTTTGGATGACCTTTTGGTCTCTCTATGTTATGGCTTTCCTCTCTCTGGTGCTATTTATCTTCTACTATTTTGTGATTTGGGTGGAGGTTTTGCCCTTAGATTTGGATTGCTAGTGCTCTAGAATAGTTATTCTTAACGACCAACCTTTCCGGGATGTGGGTTTATGTGTATGTGGGTTTGTGGTTACTGGTTTGTTGCTAGCTATTTTTCTTTTTTTTGGGGTAGGATCACTATGGATTGTTTTGCCGATGGTTGCTTATATCTATGATGGCCTCCATATCTTCTCTCTCAGTTGGTAGCAAGCATATGATTCTAACCCTTCTCATGAAGTTTGGATGCTCATATGTATTGCCTTGAGATGATCTTAATTGAGCCCAAGCCTTCTCTTTCTCAACTCTTTAAATTGTTTACTTTATCATTCTTCCTTGAGCTATGACCATTGCCTTTGTAGTGTTTTGAGATTTCTTTTGGGTTGGAACTTCATAGATGGAATGATCTTTACTGCTAACTCAAGAAGCTGATGTGAGCTTACTTATCTTGCCTTCTCAAAGGGATCATGAGCTGTCGACTATTCTTTTACTATTTTCTTAAGTTTAATTAGTCCTTTTGTGTCTTTTGTCATTTACTTTTATGCTATTGCTTTTGCTCTTTTATTTTCTTTTTTCATTGTACTTAGATGGGGGTTTAGCTCTTTAGGTTTCTTGTAGCTCTAAGCTAGAAATTTGATCATTACCCTTTAAGGACATTGTATACTATTTTTATGGTAATAAAATTCTAACCTTCCTAAAAAAAACCTAAACCCTAGAGTGGGAAGAACCTTGATGGTAGGAACATCACCAATCGCCTAGATCTCGTGGAGGCCAGGCATCATCACAATGGTGGGGATATAGAGGTGTTGGTGGATATGGAGGTGGTGGTCGAGAAATTATGGAGGTGCAAGCGATTTTACACCATGGTGAGAGAGATCGGGATATGATGGTGGATCTCACCACTGAGAGGCGGGTGGCTCATGGGAACTGAGAAAAGAATGGTCGATCCGACCACGCTTATGGAACTTTATCTTTAGAGACTTCTAGATATTTAGGGTTTTTGATTTCCTTTATGCGTGCTCATTTATTATTCATGTCATTGTTTTGAAAACATGGTGTTTCTTGATGAAATTGAAAAGAAGAAATGTTGAATTGGAATTTGTTCTCTGTTAAAAAAAAAACCCGAAACCCTGAACCCTAAAACCCCTAAACCCTAAACCCTAAACCCTAAAACCCTAAACCCTAAAACCTAAACCCTAAACCCTAAAACCTAAACCCTAAACCCTAAGCCTTAAACCCTAAACCATAAACCTAAACCCTAAACCCTAAACCTAAACCTTAAACCCTAAAAATCTAAAAACCTAAACCTAAACTAAAAACCTAAAATAAAAATAATAAATAAATAAACCTAAACCTAAATTAAATAAAATAATAAAATAAAATAAAACTTAAAGTAAAACCTAAACCTAAAATAATATTAAATAAAAATTAAAATTAAAATAAAATAAAATAAATAAAACCTAAACTAAACTAAAAAAATACAAAATAAATAAAACCTAAATAAAATAAAAGTAAATGTAAAATAAAAAATATACCTAAAATAAAATAAAATAAAACTAAATAAAACCTAAACGAAAGTAAACCTAAAAAAACCTAAAAATAAAAAAACTAAAACCCAACCATATACTAAAATAAATAAAATAAAATAAACCTTAACCTAAAATAAACCAAAATGTAAACTGAAATAAATAAAACCTAAGCCTAAACCATAAACCCTAAACTAAAAATAAATAAACCTAATCCTAAACTAAAAAATAAAACCTAGAAATAAACCTAAAATAAAAGCCTAAACCTAAACCCAAAAAAATAAAATAAAAACATAAACCTAAACCTAAAAATTAAAGATAAAACCAAAACCTAAAAAATAAAATAAAAATAAAACTAAACTAGAAAATAAACATAAACCTAAAACTAAACTTAGAAAATAAACTAAAATAAAAAAAACCCAACTAAAGAAATAAACTAAACTAAATGAAACCTAAATAAAATAAAAATGAATTAAACTAAAATAAATAAAAAATAAACTAAATAAACATAAACCTACTAAACTTTTAAAAGAAAACCCTAAACCCTAAACCCTAAAATTAACCCTAATATAAAACTAACCCTAAACCCTAAAACTAACCCTAAACCTAAACCCTAAAATATAAACTAATAACCCTAAAACATAAACCCAATATACCTAAGCTAAACCAGAACTAATCATATAAACTTAAACCCTAAACCCAAAAACTCTAAACCCTAAACTCTATACTTTAAACTAACCTTAAACCCTAAGGCCTAAAGCCTAAAACCTAAACTAATTAAACCTGAGAACCTAAACCCTAACCTTAAACCCAAAGCTAAAAAACTAAACCCTAAACCCTAAATTAATAAACCCTAAGCCCTAAAACCTATACCTATACTTAAACTCCTAATCCTAAATCCTAAACCTAAAAAGCATAAACCCTAAACTCTAAACCCTAAACCCTAAAACCCCAAACCTAAACTCTAAATTTTAACTTAAAGTAACTAAATAAATTAATAAACTTAAATCCTAAAATCTCGTAAACATAAACCTAAACCTAAACCCTAAACCCTAAACCCTAAACATAAACCCTAAACACTAAAATCCAAAAACCCTAAACCATAAACCTAAACCTAAACCATAAAGTCTATAAACCTAAACTAAAGCTAAACCTAAACACTAAAGCTAAAACCTAAACCTAAACTAAATAAAACCTAAAAATAAAATAAGTACAATAACCTAAACCAGAATAAAATAGAATAAAAACATTAAATAAAACCTAAAGCTAAACCTAAAAGAAAAATAAAATAAAAAATAAAAACTAAACTAAATTAAAATAAATAAAAACTTAATTAAAATAAATACTAAACCTAAAATAAAAATAAAATAAACCTAAAAAAAATTAAATAAAAACTAAATAAAAACCTAAACTAAAAAATAAACTAAAAAAGAAAACCTAAAAATAAATAAATAAATAAAACCTAAACCATAAAATAAATAAAAACTTAAACCCAAAAAAAAACTAAACCTAAAATAAAATAAATAAAACCTAAACTTAAACCTAAAGTAAACTAAACCTTAACCTAAACTTAAACTAAATAAAATAAAATAAACTAAAAATAAACCTAATCCTAAAACAAAAAAATAAAACATAAAAATAAACTTAAAATAAAAACCTTAAACCTAACCCTAAAAAAATAAAATAAAATCCTAAACCTAAACCTAAAATAAAAAATAAAACTTAAACCTAAAAAATAAAATAAAAATAAAACTCAACTAAAAAATAAACCTAAACCTAAACATAAACCTAAAACATAAACTAAAATAAAAAATCTAAACTAAAATAGACAAACCTAAAATAAATAAACTAAACTAAATAAAAAAATAAAGTAAACTAAATTAAATAAAAAATAAAATAAATATACAAAATAAACCTAAACCTACAATTTTGCTTAATTAAAAAAAAAACCTTAAGCCATAAATCCTAAACCTTAAACCCTAAACCATAAACCTATAACCCTAAACTCTAAACCCTAAACCCTAAACCATAAATCCTAAACCCTAAAAGTATAAACCCTAAAACCCTAACCCCTAAACCCTAAACGCTAAACCCTAAACTCCAAACCCTAAACCCTAGACCCTAAACCCCAAACCCTAAACCTAAACCTAAATTAACTAAATAAATTTTAAAATAAACCTAAACCCAAAAACCTAATAAACCTAAACCTAAACCTAAACTAAGAATGGGCGAACATAAAAGGAACATCACCATCAACTAGGCTAAATGGCGGTGGAGGCAAATGAGGCGGTGGTTTTCACAGGGTGAGATGCTAGTGGATATGGAGGTGGTGGTCAGTAGTGGTGGTTATGGAGGTAGGAGCTAAGGACGAAACCATGGTGGTGGCGATAACAGATGGATTTGATGGTTGATCCTGCTACGAGAGGCTGTGGTTTATGGGAGCGGAGAAACTAAAGAATGATCATCTCTATTATGGAACAACGTTTGAATAAGAGAAAGTTATCCATGGTTTTTATTTACTCTGCTCATTTTTTATGCTATCACTTGGTCTTAGAAAACATGGTTGATGATATCCAAAAGAAGAAATGTTGAATCAATTTGTTCTATTTAAAACCAAAACCCTAAACCCCAAACCAAAACTTGAACCCTAAACATAAAACCTAAACCTTGTACCCTAAACTTTAAACCCTAAAAATCCCAAACCCTAAACCCTAAACCCTAAAGAGTAAACCCTAAAATCCTAAACCCTAAACCCTAAACCCTAAACCCTAAAACCTAAACCCTAAATCCTAAACACTAAAGACTAAACCTTAAACTTCAAACCCTAAACTCTAAACCCTAAACCCTAGCCCTAAACCCTAAAATGCTGAAAAGCTAAACCTAAACTAACCTAAAAAATAAAATAAATAAAAAAATCTAAACAAAATAAAATAAAACATAAACTATAACCTAAACTAAACTAAACTTAAACCTAAAGAAAATAAAATAAATAATAAATAAATAATAAACTAAAATAAAATAAATAAAACCTAAACTAAACTAAAACATAAGAAACCCAAATAAAATCAAAATGAAAACCTAAAAAACTAAAATAAACTAAAATATAATAAAATAAAACCTAAACCTAAAAAAAAATAAACTAAAAAATAAAACCAAAACCCTAAAGTAAAACCTAAACCTCAAGAAAAAAAATAAATCTAAAGCTAAACTAAAAATAAACTAAACTAAGATAAATAAACCTAAACCTAAACTAAATAAAATAAGATAAACTAAAAAATAAACCTAAACCTAAACTAAAAAAAATAAAAAACCTAAAAGATAAACCTAAAAAATGAAATAAAACCTAAACCTAAACCTAAAAATAAAAATAGAATTAAAATTAAAATTAAAAAATAATAATAACAACAACACACAAATAACAACAAAGCTTAATCCCAATTGAACATGAATCCTTCGTATCATTGTTTATTATGTGTCAAATTTTCATTTAATTCAAGTATTAATATCATTTTATACATCTAACCAATTCTTTTAGGTCTACCTCACCTTCTTAACAAGGCAAATCTAATGCATCTACTCTAATCTGTCATGGACTAACGCTTTATGTGGCCAAACCATCTAAGGCGACTCCCTAATCTTATCTACCACAGCTAAACTTTTTCCCTAACATACCATTGCATTCTATAGAGTAAACCACCATCCACCAGCATCCTCATCTCTGTAACACTTAACTTAGTCTTATGCTTCTCTTTATTGGCCAACACACCTATAAGTCATTGCAGTCTTACCACCATCTTATAAAATTTTCCTAAGTTTAAGTGGAACTTTTCTATCACATAAAGGCAATTCTCCACTTCAACCATCCAACTTGAATTCTACTAATAACATCTCCATCTATTTCACCATCATTTTGAACAATAGAGCCTAAATATCCTAACCCACTCTTATTAATGACTTGATCACCTAAAGTCACAACACTATCACTAAAACTACAACTAAAATTACACTCCATGTATTCAGTTAGATCTACTAAACGAAACCTTTAGAAAAGTTGACCTCCATAATTCAAGTTTGTTGGACTCTCTAGTCTTATCAACAAGAAGAATGTCATCAAAAGCATACACCAACCTTTCTTGTAAATGCCTAAGAACATCCATAACTAAAGTAAAAGATAAGTGCTTAATGTTGATAATCCAACCTAAATAAAAATATTTTTAATCCTAATAATAATAACTCTAGTATACATATCAATGACTTGAATATAACCAATATTAACTCCTCTAGAAAGAATCTAGACTTTATCATGCTTTCTATAAAAATATCATATGTAGATCCTTCTTACTTTCTCTATGCTTCTCCATAAACCTCTTAACAAATGTATATAAAGCATCCATATATCTACGGCATGAAACCAAAAAATTGTGAAAATAAACACTAACTATGCTCAATTATTCTCTCCCATAATTTTAATGTATACATTAACTTTTCCTCTATAATTTGCAAACTTGTGCATCACCTTATTCCTAAATAAAGGAACCAACAAACTCTTTCTCCACTATGCATCTTTTAGTCTTTAAAATAACATTAAAAAGATTTGTAAGCCAAGAAATTCCTTGATCTCTAAACATTTCCACACATCTATTGGAATATAACCTTACCGCTTTTCCACATTTCATTTTCTTTAAAGCTAAACTGAAATAATAATAAATAAAATGAAATTCTATTTTGTTTAAGGTATTAAGGTTGCTAAAATCAATCTACTTTCGATCCATTGAAAAGTTTATCAAAATACCTCAACCACTATTTTCAATAACTTTTCTAAGAAAAGTACTTTATTATTTTCATCCTTATACAACACTAACTATGTCTTGTTGGCTTAATTAGCCTCATGTTCAATTTGATTAATTTTGATGATAACAAACAAATGCTTGGATGTTCTAATGAATATTTTTATGTGTTTCATATATATCAATTGCTAATTACATATCCAATACATCTCACAAATTGTTAGAAGAAATTGCAAGAATAAAAGAATGAAAGGGATAATGTGAAGCTCATGATTTTAGGTTATATGACTATTCATATGAGTTCTTTGGCATGAATCAATTTGCTCACAACCTAACATACTATTTTAATGAGGTTAATTTGTATAAATCTTTATTTAATTAACATTCAATTATATGTTTTTCTACATAGCAATAAAATTGTCAAAGTAATAAATGATCATAACTATTAAGTATAATTATTTTATTTACTTAATATAATTAGGTATTTTAATTTAATTTGCTGGTTATATGATAACTAACATATTTATGATTATATATAAATTATATCATAATTTTTAAATATCACATGTCAAAATTAACAAAAATATATAAAATTTTGTATTTTAGCCAAAGTCATTGTTTAATCAAAGAATTCATATCTGATTTATCTCCATCGGATTCCTTGGATTTTTCCTTTAAAATAAGTGGTTACATGACCCACTTTGCATTAAAATTGAATTTATTATGATTTTTTAAACATTACTTGATTTTAATAATGGATGCATGCTACATACTTTGAATATATTAAGAGCTACATGTGATTACTTTTGACTTTCCCATGTGAATAGCCGAATTTTTGCTAAATTTAATATTTGTTTAATATAAATTATATTTTTATTGAATATTAAATTATCACATGATAGCATGAGGTTGTATAATATATTTCTTTGAAATAATTTTAAATGACCTTCTTGCCTATAAATAGCCCTCATTCTCTTCATGAAAGCATCCCTCATTCAAAATTCAAAATCTCTCCAGCAAATCTAAGAGAAAATCTCTTAAATGTTCTTTCCAAGTGTTCTCCAAATATTGCAAGATCAAATCCTTGGTTTGGAAGCTTCAACATCTTCAACGAAGCAAGCCTTTTTAAATTACTTGAGTTTGTTTTCTTGATCTTAATACTTTTAGTTGTTCATGCTATTTTCACCATCTATTTCTTCTTTCTAATTTATACTTTTGGTGGATTAGTCTTTGAACATTGGTTTTCACATCAAAGCTTCTCAATCATTTTTTTTGGTGAAAAACTCTTGTGATAATTTGTAGGATATATTTCAACTTGGAAATTTTTAGCTTCTACAAATTTCTTTTGGTTTCTTGAAATATTTCTTCTTTGGTCTTATTTTGAAAGATCATTTATTCTTAGATCTATTTTAAGCATTTTAAAATAAATTATTGTGAAATTATTTTCATATTTTCTAGATCTCTCTTTTTTAATTGAAAGCTTACTAGCCAACTTAGATCTATCATATACTTATTTTTTTTATTTTGTGATCATTAGCATTAATTGAAAGAATCTTTTGGTTAAAAAAAAATTACTCCTTGCTGAAATTTATCTTATCATGAAAAGAATATTGTGAATTTATTTTGAAATCATTTTGTATTATTCTACAAATTATAATAACTTAAACATCTAGTAAGATCACTTTAAGATATTTATTTTAAGTGAGCATTTTGCTTGCCAAATTTTTGAGTTGTAAAGTGATCATTTATAAGTTGTGAGATCACTTTTGAATTTGATTTCTTGGTATATTTGTGAGAGATTTACTTTATCAAAATTTATTATTTTGTATTTTTTTGTGTTGTAAAATTTATTTTGGGGTTGTACTCTCCCTTGTAGAGAGTTGTAGGGGTTGTACTTGCCTTATAGGAGAGAGTACTTTTGTAAACCATTTTCATTTAGTGGATTCCTAGCCGTGGGTGGCTAGCGTGGACAGGCCTGCTTTGGGTTTAGAACCACGTAAAAAATCGTGTGCCTCTTGTCTCTATTTACTTTATTGTATTTTATTTAGAATTATATCTTATCATTATAAAATCAAAATCTAATTTTCTATTTAAAATTAAAATTTAAGTTTTGAAAATTTTAATATTACCCAATTCACCCTCTTGGGTGCTATAGTGTCTCAATTGGTATCGAGCCTAGGCTCTTTTATTGGCTTAACATCCAAGAGTAAATCTATGGCACAAGGTTTCACAAAGGGTTCATTACCTGAGGGACAATCCACTCATAGACCTCCACTTTTAGATAGTACCATTTGATTATTGGAAAAATAGAATTAGTACATTCTTAAGAGGTCAAGATGCACGATGTGGTATATGTTGACACATCAATATCATACACCCACGTGAGAAGTAAATGGCATTAAAGTAGAAAAACCTTTTGAGGAATGGTCTATAAAGAGAACTTGATGAATTAAATGCTAGGGCTGTAACACTTTACATTGTGCTTTATTACGATGATTACATGAAAATTTCTATGTTAAGTACAAAAGAAATATGGGATAAACTTATTATAACTTATGAAGGAACTAGTGAAGTTAGAGATGCTCACATAAATAGACTTGTTCATGATTATGAGTTATTTCATATGTCTCCTTCAATCTATATGTATACTAGATTTATGAAAATAATTACACATTCTCTTGGAAAACATATAGAATCAAGACTTAGTTTATAAGATTCTTAGATGTCTTCCAAAAGAATGGGAAGCTAAAGTAACATATTAGTGAAGCTAAAGATTTATCTACTTATCCACTTGATCACTTTTGGGTTCTTTGATAGCACATGAACAGTTATTGCTCAAAGGGATAAGATGGATAACTCAAAAAAAAGGAGAAGGAGAAAGGAAAAGCCATTGCACTACAAGTTGATGATAGTGATGAGCATAACACCTCAAGCTCTGATGGTGATTGTGATGAGGTGGTCATGCTTTCCAAAAGGCTTGGGAACTTGCTAAGGAAGAAGAATCAAAGGTATAAAAAATCTAAAATTATAAATTTCAAACTAAGAAATTTCTGTGAAGGGATCATTTGCTATCATTGTAAAAAAAGCCCGGACACATAAGAGGTGATTGTCCGAACTTATTGAATCAAAGAAAAAGAAATTGATGTAAACAAAAAAGAAAAATATGAAGGAGAAAAGTACCATAAGAAGAAGAAGATAGCTTTATGGGCCAATCCAGATTCAAATGAATCAAGTACTAGCTCATCGATGAAGAGGTCAACATATGTCTTATGGAAATGGAGAATTTGACTTAGATTCTCAAGAGGTATGTAATGATATATCTTATGATGAATTAGATGATGCTTTTAATGATTTAGTTATTGAATTAAAAAAATATAAAAAAGATACAAAACCTTAGAAAATGATATAAAAATTTAGATATGCATTTTTGTGATTTAAAAAATGTATGTGATAATTTAAAATGTAAAAATAATTCTTTATTAAATTGTTCCTTAGTTGTAGGTAAACTTGAAAGAGAGAATATCTTATTAAAAGCAAGATTAGAATTATGTTTAAAATCACAAGTTCATTATAATACTTCATCAAGAAAAACATTTAATAAAAAATTATTTGCATCATACACATCCCACTCATATATCTTATAATTATCATTCTAAATCATATGCAAACACTAATGTTTGGTGCAACTATTGCAATAAAAAGGGCATATTTCATTTGATTGCTATAAAATACAAAATACTAAGCAATCATCTTATGTATGGTACCAAAGGTACAAACACTACACAAACCATGCATGCTAAATATCTTACTTCAAATTTAGAATGTGGACCCAAACATGTTTGGGTTCCAAAAGTTAACATGTGAGTTTATTTTGTAGGAATGCCTTCAAAGCAAAATCAAAGAAGGCATGTGGTACTTGGACAGTGGATGTTCAAGACATATGACGGGAGATAAAGATAAATTCACAACTTTAGAATCAAGTGATGGAGGATTTGTTACATATGGAGATAATGGGGAAAAATCATTGGCATTGGTTCTATTTGTAAGAATTCTATCACTTTAGATAAAGTTTTTCTAGTAGAAGGATTAAAACATAATTTAATTTCTATTAGTCAATTATGTGATAAAGGTTTGAATGTAGTATTCATGCATATTGCATTATAAAAATAATGAAAATGTTTTGCTAGTAGGAAAAGATACAAAAATATTTATGTCATTGATTTAGATAGCTTTCATGATGTAAATTTAAACTTACTTTGTTTTAAAAGCACTCATGATGATATATGGTTATGGCATAGGAGACTATGTCATATTAACATGCACACACTTAATAAAATTGCTAAACTTGATTTAGTAGTTGGTTTGCCTAAATTAAATTTTCATTCAAACTATGTTTGTGATGCATGTATTCATGGTAAACATTCTAGAAGCTCATTTAAAAGTAAAATATTGTTTCTACTTCTAGACCTCTAGAATTATTACACATGGATTTATTTGGTCCTTAAGCACTAGCTTAGGTGGAAAAATTATGGTTTTGTGATTGTTGATGATTTCTCTAGATATACTTGGGTCTTATTTGTAACTTACAAGGATGATGTTTTGGTGAGTTTAGAAAGTTTTCTAAATATATTCAAAGAGAACAAGGCCTTTTGATTAATAGGTTCAAACGATCATGGTGAATTTGAAAATAAATTATTTGAGGATTTTGTGATGAACATGGGATTAGACATAATTTTTCTGCACCTAGAACTCCCCAACAAAATGGAGTAGTAGAGAGAAAAATAGAATATTAATTGAATTAAGTAGATCTATGCTTGATGAGTATAAATTGCCAAAATATTTTTGTAAGCAAGAATACTGCATGTTATGTAATGAATAGGATCTATTTTAGACCAATTTTGAAGAAGACACCCTATGAATTGTTTTTTTGGAAAGAAGCCTAAGATTGAACACTTTCATGTATTTGGATGTAAATGCTTTATTTTGAATAATGGAAAAGATCATTTAGGTAAGTTTGATTGCAAATCGATGATGGTATTTTCTTAGGATACTCTTTCTAGTAGAGCTTATAGAGTTTACAATAAAAGAAAAATGATTGTAGAAGAATCAATACATGTTATTTTTGATGAAAATTTGATTGATCCTATTAGAAATGAAGTGATTGATGAAGAGATTGATAACTTTAAGAAAATATCTTTAGAAGATAATATGGATGATTCATTGCCTAAAGAATGGAAATATAATAAAATCATCCAAAGAAACTAATTATAGGATCCTTCAAAAGGAGTTATGACTAGAAGGCATAGTAGAGAAGTTGTAGATCATTCAAAGATTTTTATCGAGGTTGAACCTAAAATTTAGAAGAAGCATTAAATGATAATTTTGGATTATTGCTATGGAAGAGGAGTTAAATCAATTTGTAAGAAATGATGTTTGGGAATTAGTCCCAAGGCCCCAAGATCAAAATGTCATTGGAACAAAATGGATCTTTAGAATAAGCTAGATGATTCAGTTGTATTATTAGAAATAAAGCTAGGTTAGTTGCACAAGGGTACTCACAAGTTGAAGGTATAGATTTTGAAGAATCTTTTGCAGTAGCAAGACTAGAAGCTATGGTACTCCTTGCTTATGCTTGTTTTAGAAATTTTAAACTTTTCAAATGGATGTCAAAAGTGCATTTTGAATGGATTTATTGACCAAAATGTATTTGTAGAGCAACCAATTTGAGAGCCTTGATTTTCCAAATCATGTGTATAAAAAGAAAGCCTTATATGGTTTAAAACAGGCTCGTTTGGTATGATAGGTTAAGTAACTTTTGATAGATCATGGATTTAGAAAGTAGATACCACTTTATTCCTTAAGAGCATAGATGATGATTTGATTGTGGTACAAGTGTATGTAGATGATATATTATTTGGAAGTACAAATGAATCTTTATGCCATGAGTTCTCATCTTTGATGTCTAAAGAGTTTGAAATGAGTATGATGGGAGAACTTAATTTTTCTTAGGTCTTCAAGTGAAGCAACAAGAAAATGGCACATTCATCCGTCAAACTAAGTATATAAATGAATTGAGAGGTTTGACATGAAAAGATTTAAATCTAGTAAAACCCTATGAGCCCATCTATAAAATTGGATTTAGATGAATTAGGAAAATGTGATCAAAAACTTTATAGAGTATGATAGGTTCACTTTTATACCTGTCACTAGTAGGCTGATATTATGTTTGCTATTTGTTTGTGTGCTTTCGCTGGCCAACCCAAAAGAATCTCATTTAATAGCAAAGTCTTCGGTATTTGATAGGCACTACTAGGTTAGGTTTATGGTATCCTAAAATTCTTTATCATGTGATTTGATTGCCTATTCGATGCGATAGGATGCAAAGTAGATAGAAAAAGCACATCCGCATATGTCATTTTAGGATCATCACTTGTGTCTTGGTCATCTAGAAACAAAATTCGTAGCTTTATCCACACAGGTGAGTACATACACTTAGTTCGTGCTCGTCCTTTGGTTAAAGCAACAATTAGAAGATTTTGGTATTAATCAAGATCACATTCTAGTTCAATGTGACAATACTAGTGCTATTAGTTTAACTAAAATCTATCCAAAGACTCTAACCAAGCATATAGAAATTAGACATCATTTTATTAGGGATCATGTTTTGAAAGGTGATGTTAATATTAATTTTAAACCGAACAAATTGCAGATATTTTACAAAACCCTAATGTAAGAACGTTTTGTACTTTAAGACATGCTTGGAATGTTAGATCCTAATATTTAAAATTGTATGTAGTTTGTTCTCACTTTTGATGTTGTCAAAAGGGGAGAAGAGTAAAATGTTGGTTAATATTAAGTCTATTTAATGCATACATTTAGAGCAACATTATTCATCTCATATGCATAATTTTTTTTAATAGAATTTCTTTCAAAACTATGATGAAAGGTCAATTTGCACCTTCATCAAAATCAATACCCAACATTAGTTTATCATCATCAAAAGGGGAGATTGTTGGCTTAATTAGCCTCATGTTCAATTTGATTAATTTTGATGATAACAAACAAATGCTTGGATGTTCTAATGAATATTTTATGTGTTTCAGATATATCAATTGCTAATTACATATCCAATACATCTCACAAATTGTTAGAAGAAATAAAGAATAAAAAGAATGAAAGGGATAATGTGAAGCTCATGATTTTAGGTTATATGACTATTCATATGAGTTCTTTGGCATGAATCAATTTGCTCACAACCTAACATACTATTTTAATGAGGTTAATTTGTATAAATCTTTATTTAATTAACATTCAATTATATGTTTTCTACATAGCAATAAAATTGTCAAAGTAATAAATGATCATAACTATTAAGTATAATTATTTTATTTACTTAATATAATTAGGTATTTTAATTTAATTTGCTGGTTATATGATAACTAACATATTTATGATTATATATAAATTATATCATAATTTTAAATATCACATGTCAAAATTAACAAAATATATAAAATTTTGTATTTTAGCCAAAGTCATTGTTTAATCAAAGAATTCATATCTGATTTTATCTCCATCGGATTCCTTGGATTTTTCCTTTAAAATAAGTGGTTACATGACCCACTTTGCATTAAAATTGAATTTATTATGATTTTTAAACATTACTTGATTTTAATAATGGATGCATGCTACATGCTTTGAATATATTAAGAGCTACATGTGATTACTTTTGACTTTCCCATGTGAATAGCCGAATTTTTCTGCTAAATTTAATATTTGTTTAATATAAATTATATTTTTATTGAATATTAAATTATCACATGATAGCATGAGGTTGTATAATATATTTCTTTGAAATAATTTTTAAATGACCTTCTTGCCTATAAATAGCCCTCATTCTCTTCATGAAAGCATCCCTCATTCAAAATTCAAAATCTCTCCAGCAAATCTAAGAGAAAATCTCTTAAATGTTCTTCCAAGTGTTCTCCAAATATTGCAAGATCAAATCCTTGGTTTGGAAGCTTCAACACTAAGCAAGCCTTTAAATTACTTGAGTTTGTTTTCTTGATCTTAATACTTCTTAGTTGTTCATGCTATTTTCACCATCTATTTCTTCTTTCTAATTTATACTTTTGGTGGATTAGTCTTTGAACATTGGTTTTCACAACAAAGCTTCTCAATCAAATTTTTTTTGGTGAAAACTCTTGTGATAATTTGTAGGATATATTCAACTTTGAAATTTTTAGCTTCTACAAATTTCTTTTGGTTTCTTGAAATATTTCTTCTTTGGTCTTATTTTGAAAGATCATTTATTCTTAGATCTATTTTAAGCATTTTAAAATAAATTATTGTGCTGAAATTATTTTCATATTTTCTAGATCTCTTTTTTTTAATTGAAAGCTTACTAGCCAACTTAGATCTATCATATACTTATTTTTTTATTTTGTGATCATTAGCATTATTTGAAAGAATCTTTTGGTTAAAAAAAAATTACTCCTTGCTGAAATTTATCTTATCATGAAAAGAATATTGTGAATTTATTTTGAAATCATTTTGTATTATTCTACAAATTATAATAACTTAAACATCCTAGTAAGATCACTTTAAGATATTTATTTTATTAAGTGAGCATTTTGCTTGCCAAATTTTTTGAGTTGTAAAGTGATCATTTATAAGTTGTGAGATCACTTTTGAATTTGATTTCTTGGTATATTTGTGAGAGATTTACTTTATCAAAATTTATTATTTTGTATTTTTTTTTGTAAAATTTTTTGGGGTTGTACTTGCCCATTTGTAGAGAGTACATATTGTTGTAGGGGTTGTACTTGCCTTATAGGAGAGTACTTTTGTAAACCATTTTTCATTTAGTGGATTCCTAGCTGGGTGGCTAGCGTGGATAGGCATTTTGGGGTGAACCATGTAAAATCATGTGCCTCTTGTCTCTATTTACTTTATTGTATTTTATTTTTGCTGCATTTAGAATTATATCTTATCATTATAAAATCAAAATCTAATTTTCTATTTAAAATTAAAATTTAAGTTTTGAAAATTTTAATATTCATCTTGGGTGCTATAGTGTCTCACGGTCTTTACTTCTCTATTTGCTTTGGCTAACTTATACATACATTTTCACCTTCTTTAGTATCTAATCTATTATATAAATCACTAAAAGCTAAATTTTTTGCATCATATATTGCTTTCTTAGAATCTCTATAGGCCATTTTATCTTTCCCAATTCAATTTTTACATCTAAACCAAGTTTTATAACAATGCTTCTTATTTCTTATCTCTTGCACCACTCCACCACCAACTATTCTTATTAAAAGAAGCTTTTTCTTTTGATTCTCCAAGCACATCTTTAGCAACTTGCTTAATTTCACTCGATATTTTTTTCAACATAACGTTAGCTTCCTTTTGAACATCCCAAATTCTAATTTCTTATAGCTTGCTCTTAAAAATATTTTTATTTGTATTCTTTAAGTGTCCCCATCTAATCCTAGGACAATAATTTAGTTTATTTTTTCTCTTACAACCTTTCATCTTAAAATCTAAAACTAATAGTCGATGTTGGGTACTTAAAATTTCACTTGGAATGACCTTACAATTTTACAATCTAAATGATCTATTTTTCTTATCAAAAAATAATCAATCTATGTTTTACTAGATCCATTTTTATAAGTAATAATATGTTCATCTCTTTTCTTAAATAAAGTATTAGCAACTACAAAATCATAAGCTAAGGCAAAATCTAATATAGTCCTACCTTCTTTCATTAGTCACTCCAAATCTATAACTACCATGAATACTTTTAAAATCTTCTACCCTCTACCAACATGTCCATTTAAATCTCCACCAATAAATATTTTTCTTCAAAAGATATCTTTTGTATTAATCCCTCTAATTCATTCCAAAATTTTCTTTTGAGCTTACCTCCAAACCTACATGTGGAGCATAGACTTATAACATTGATAATCTTAGTATCAACAATCTTTAAAGCTATAATTCTATCTCCACATCTATTAATACTTATAACATTATCCTTCAAACTTTTATCTATAATCACACCTACACCATTTCTAGTTCGACTTTTACAATACCAAAGTTTAAAACCAAAACTATCAATCTCCTTGGCCTTCTCACCAACCCATTTAGTTTCTTGAACACATAAAATATTTATCTTTCTATGAACCATAATATCTATTAATTCCATTAATTTACCTGTAAGAGTACTTATATTTCAAGATCCTAACCTAATTCTAGTTTCGTGGACTAACTTCTTTGCCCACATCCGTCCATAATATGGGAACCCTTGCTTATTTAACACGCAAGCCATGACGTCTAGCACATTTTTCAGATTCAAGCTATGCGCGCCGCCTGTGGGATGCCCTAGCATTAACACAATGATTTAAATGACTCATGTCATGATTATTTCGACAAATTTTACGCTGGCTGTCGACTACCTAACGCAACCCTCCACTTTTTGCATCCAGACTTGGGACCGGCAAAGGTAGTGTTAAACCTAAACCTAAACCCAAAAATAAATTAAAATACAAATCTAAATTAAAATAAATAAACTTAAAATAAATATACTAAACTAAATAAAAAAAAATAAATAAAAATTAAAATTAAAATTAAAATAAATTAAAATATAAAATAAAATAAATATACTTAAACCTACCATGGTACTTAATTTTTTTAAAACATAAAAATAATAAAAATTTAAACAAAAAAAACCCTAACTATAAACCTTAAACCCTAAACTTACAACCCTAAACCCTAAACCCTAAATCGTAAAACACTAAACCATAAACTCTAAATCGTATACCCTAATACCTAAACCCTAAACCCTTAACCCTAAACCCTAAAACCTAAACCCTAAATCCTAAACCATAAAGACTAAACCCTAAACTTCAAACCCTAAACTCTAAACCCTAAACCCTAAACCCTAAACTAAACCTAAACCCTTAAATGCTGAAAAACTAAACCTAAACTAAATATAACCTAAAAATAAAATAAATAAAAAAATCTAAACAAAAATAAAATAAAAACATAAAATAAAATAAAAACATAAACTATAACCTAAACCTAAACCTAAACTTAAACCTAAAAAGAAAATAAAATAAATAATAAATAATAAATAATAAACTAAAATAAAATAAATAAAAACCTAAACTAAACTAAAACATAAAAAACCTAAATAAAATCAAAATGAAACCTAAAATAAAATTAAAATAAACTGAAAATAAATAAAACCCTAAAACCTAAACTTAAAGTAACTAAAAAATAAAACCAAACCCTAAACTAAAACCTAAACCAAAATAAAAAATAAAATAAATCTAAAGCTAAACTAAAATAAAATAAACTAAGATAAATAAAACCTAAACTGGCGTAAACAAACTAAATAAAATAAGATAAACTAAAATAAACCTAAGAACTAAAAATAAAACCTAAAAGATAAACCTAAAAATGAAATAGAAACTAAACTAAACCTAAAAATAAAAATGATTAAACCTTAAAATTAAACTAATAAACCTAAACTACCCAAAGATTAAAATACAAATCTAAACTAAAATAATTATACTAAAATAAATATACTAAACTAAATAAAATAAAAATAAACAAAATTAAAATATAAAATAAAATAAATATACTTAAAATGTATTAATTTTTTTAAAAATAAAATAATAAATTTAAAAAACCCTAACCATAAACCCTAAACCCTGACTTACCCACTAAACTACGGATGAACACTACCAAAACCCTACTTGGATATACCACTACCCTACCCAAACCACCTAAACCCTAATCAAAACCTAAACCTAAACCTATCTAAATAAAACATGAAAATAAAATAAATAAAACCTAAACCAAAATAAAATAAAATAAAAACCTAAACTAAATCCTAAGACTAAACCTAAACCTAAACTTAAAAATAATATAAATTAAAAAAAATACTAAACTAAAATATAAATAGACCTAAACTAAACTAAAATATAAAATAAACTTAAAAATAAAAAAAACATAAATAAAATAAAACTAACTAAAATAAAATAAAATAAACCTATAATAAATAATAATCTAAGATAAACCTAACAATAAAATCTAAAAAATAAAAATATCCTAAACCAAATAAACTGGCTAAATAAAATTAAAATAAAATAAACCCTAAACTAAAATAAACTACCAACCAACCTAAACTAAATAAATAAACCTAAACCTAAAATAAACTTAAACCCTAAAACTAAACTTAAAATAAAATAAAATAAACCTAAACCTAAATTAAAATAAAATAAACTAAAATAAATAAAACCTACTAAACCTAAACCTACTAGATAATAAGTAATAAAATAAACCTAAACTCAAAATAAAATCTAAAAAAAAATAAAAGCCTACCTAAAATAACATAATAAAACCTACATTACAAAGAACACTCCTAAAATAAAATAAAATAAATAAAAACCTAAAACAAAAAATATAAACCTAAAATATAAATAAGCTATATATAAATAAACCTAAATCAAAATAAAATGGTAAATAATCCTAAACCTACAAGGTTTGCTTAATTTGAAAAATAAAAAATAAACTAAATTTAAATCTTTTTGCCTACCCACAATCAACCCTACAAACTAAACCATAACAATAACTGACCTAACTACAATACTATCATAGAAACCACCTAAACCCTAAACCTAACACTATAAACCCTAAACCACAAACACAAAATCTAAAGCTAAACTAAATAAAGGCCTAAAAGTAAAATAAATAAATAAAAAGCCTAAAGCTAAATAAAATAAAATAAAATCCTAAACTAAAACCTAAACCTAAACCTAAACTTAAAATTAAAATAAAATAAAAAATTAAAATTAAAGTAAATTAAAATAAACAAAATACTAAACTAAACTAAAAAATAAAATAAACCTATACATAAAAAACCCAAAATATAAAAATTAAACATAAAATAAAATAAATAAATAAATAAAAACCTAAACCAAAAAGGTAAATGTAAAAATAAAACCTAAAAATAAATAAAAAATAAAACTTGAACCCTAAATTAAAAAAAAAACCTAAACCTAAAATAAAGAAAAGTAAATAAACATGTTCCTAAACTAAAATAAATTAAACCTAAACATAAACCTAAACTAAACTAAACCTAATCTCTAAACTATATAAAATAAAATAAACTAAAAAATAAACCTAAACTAAACTAAAAAAACAAAAAAAACTGAGAAAAAACCTAAATAAAATAAAAACTAAACAAATAAAATAAAATATAATAAAACTAAATAAAATCTAAATCTAAAAAACCAAAATAAATTAAAAAAACCTAAACCCAAAACTAAAAAAAAAACCTTGACCTAAAATAAAATAAAATAAACCAAAACCTACACTAAAATAAATTAAACTAAAGTAAATAAAACCTAAACCTACTAAATAAACTAAACCTAAACCTAAACCTAAACTAAATAATAAAATAAATTAAAATAAACCTAAACCTAAACTAAAAATAAAACTCTAATAAACCTAAAATAAAACCTATAACTGAACCAAAATAAAATAAAATAAAAAACCTAAACTAAATAAAATAAAAATAAAACTAATCACAAAATAAAGTAAAAAAAATGACTAAAATAAAATATAAGATAAACCACACTAAACTAAAAGAATAAATAAAAAATAAAATCTAAAATAAAATAAAATAAACCAAAATAAATAAAATACTAAATAATAAAATAAACATAAATCAAATAAAATAAAATCAAGTAAATAAATAAAAATAAACTAAATAAACTAAACTCTTGGTTTGCTTAATTTTTTAATAAAAATAAAAATATTAAATCCTCTGGAAACCTAAATTCTAAAACCATGGACCTAAACACTAACCCACTACCTGATCCTAAAACTACCCTTACCCAATCCCAGGCTGAAATCACAAAACTACCCTGGCCCTACCATAAAACCCTAAGCCCTACTGAACTAAAACAAACCACTGACCTACCACTCCTTACCCTAAAAACCACTAATCAACTGAGCCACATAAAATCTAAACCTAAATAACTAAATAAACCTAAATAAAAAAATAAAAAATCTAAACATAAATATAATAAAATAAATAAAATAAAATAAAAACCTAAACTAAAACCTAAACCTAAAAAATAAAATAAACTAACTAAAATAAACAAAAATAAAATAAATAAAAACCTAAATTAAACTAAAAAATAAAATAAACCTAAGGTAAAACAAATAAAATAAAAAACAAATTAAAAAATAAAATAAATCTAAAATAAACCTAAATATAATAAAATAAAACTAAATAAAACAAACATAAAAGTAAACCTAAAAATAAACCTAAACCTAACTAAAATAAAACATAATCCTAAATTAAAATAAAATAAATAAAATTAAAAAAATAAACTAGAATAAACTAAATTAAAATAAATAAACCTAAAAAACCTAAACCCTAAACTAAAATAAAATAAAAGAAATTAAAATAAACTTAAACCTAAATACAAATTAAACCAAAATAAACTAAACCTAAACCTAAGATAAAATAAAAACCTAAACTACATAAAATAAAACTAAAAACTAAACCTAAAAAAAAATAAAAAATAAAACTCAACTAAAAAATAAACTTAAATCTAAACCTAATCCTAAAAAAAAGTAAAATAAAATACCTAAACTAAAATAAAGAACCTAGACTAAAATAAACAAACTTAAGATAAATAAACAAAAATAAACATAAATAAAGATAAAATAAACATAAATAAAAATAAAAAATAAAATAAACTAAAATAAATAAAAAATAAACTAAATGAACTAGTTAAACAGAAGAAGAAATGTTGTAAATTGGATTTTTTTTTTTATGAAAAAATAAACCAAAACCAACCCTAAACTAAACTTGAACCCTAAACTAAATGTAAAACCCTAAACCCTAAACCCTAAACCCTAAAAACCCTAAAACTAAAACAAAACCCCAAATGCAAACCCAGACCCTACTATCCTACCACCTACATAAATCAGACCCTGACCTCTCTGACCCAAAATAATTGCCTAAACTAAAGCTAAACTAAACTAAACTAATTAAAACCTAAAATAAAATAAATAAATAAAACTAAAAATAAAATAAAATAAACATTAAATCTAAAAAAGAAATAAAATAAAATAAAAATAAAAATAAAAATAAAATAAAATAAAAGCTAAACTAAACTAAAATAAATTACCTAAATATAATAACTAAACCTAAATAAAATAAAATAAAGCTAAAATAAAATAAAATGAAACTAAATACAAATCTAAAAAATAAACCTAAAATACAAAACCACTAAAACCTAAACTAAGCGAAAATAAAATAAACAAAATAAAATTAACCCAAAACTAAAATAAACCAAACTAAAATAAATAAAACCTAAATCTCACCTAAACCATAAAATAAATTAAAATAAAAAATAAACCTAAACTAAATTAAAAATAAAACCTAAAAATAAGCGTAAAATAAAACCTAAACCTAAACATAATATAAAAAAATAAAACTAAAGCTAATAAATAAAATAAAAATAAAACTCAACTAAAAAAAACCTAAACCTAATCTAGAAAAATAAACTCAAAATAAAAATCCAAGATAAAAATTAATAAACCTAAAATTAATAAATTAAACTAAATCAAAATAAAAAATAAACATAACTAAAATAAAATAAAATAAATAAAAAAATTAACTAATTAAACATAAGAAGAAATGTTGTAAATCATAATTTGCTCTCTATTAAAGAAAAATAAAAAACCCTAAATCATAAACTAATTCCTAAACCCTAAACCTAAATCCTAAACCCAACCTTGGACTCTAACCTAAACCATATAAACCACTAAACCCAGGCCCTTGTAAACCATAGAAAAACTTTAAACCCTGACCCCAACCCGGGACCTAACCCCTCCCAACCCTAATGAGCCACTACTACAAAAGCTAAACATAAACTTAAACTAATTAAAACCTCAATAAAATATATAAAATCTATAAAATAAGATAATAAAATAAAATGACTAAACCTAAACCTCATACTAAACTAAACATAAACTAAGAAAATAAAATAAAATAAAACTTAAATAGAAATAAACCTAACTACTAAAATAAAACCTAAATAAAATAAAACTAAACCTAAAATAAAATATAAATTAAAGATAAAATAAAATAAAACTAAATAAAACCTAAACTAAAGATAATAAAACTTAAAAATAAAATAAAACCTAATAAAAAAAACCTAAACCTAAAATAAAAATAAAGACTAAAATAAACTTTAACTAAAAATAAAACCTAAAATAAACTAGTTAAAACCTAAGACTAAACCTAAAAAAATAAAACTAAAACTAAACCTAAAATAAAAGAAAACCTAAACCTAAACTAAATAAAATGAAAACTTAAACAAAAAACAAATAAAATAAATAAAATAAAAGAAACCTAAATTATAATTAAAAATAAACTAAATAAACCTAAACCTACCGGTTTACTTAATTTAAATAAAAAAATAAAATTTTAAAATAAAATAAAAAAAAATCCGTTAAACCCACCTAACCTAGACAAATCCACCCTGATCCTGACACTGAGCCCTAAACACTAAACCATAAAATTAAACCTAAACCCTAAACACTAAACCACTGTCAGGCCCTAAATCCTATCACAAAAACCCCAACTAAATACTAAACATAAATTAAATAAAACTTAAACCTAAATAAAATAAAATAAAATAAAACCTAAACTTAAGCTAAACTAAACCTAAAATAATAAAAAACTAAACTAAAATATAATAAATAAAACCTAAATAAACTAAAATAAAATCCAAAATAAAACCCAAATAAAATCAAAACAAAATAGAAAATAAAATAAAATAAACCTAAAATTAAATAGAAACTAAATAAAACTTAAACCTAAAATTAATGTAAAATATTACCTAAACATAAACCCTCTCAAAAAAAAAACCTAAACCTAAAATAAAGAAAATAAAATAAACATAATCCTAAACTTAAATAAACTAAACTAAAATAAATAAAACCTAAACTTAAACCCAAACTTGATTAAACCTAAACCCTAAACTAAATAAAATTAAATAACCTAAAAATAAAAAATAAAACCTAAAATGAAAACCTAAGACTTAAACGTAATAAAACAAAATAAAAACCTAAACGTAAATCTAAAAATAAAAAATAAAACCTAAACCTAAAATATAAAATAAAATTAAAACAAAACTAAAAAATAAAAATAAACCTAAACCTAAACCAAAATATAAATTAAAATTAAAAACCTAAACTAAAATAATTAAATTAAACTAAATAAAAATAAAAAAATAACTTAAATAAAATAAAATAAAATAAACTAAATAAACTTAAGCGTATTGGTTTACTTAATTTTTTTTTAAAAAGAACACTAAACCCTAAATCTTAAAGCCTATACCCTAAACCTTAAACCGTAAAACTGACTCTAAACCCAAAACCCTAAACCCCAAATGAACCCTAAACCTACAACCATAAACCCTAAACCCTAAAAAATCCTAAACCCTAAAACCTCAACCCTAAACCCTAACGCTAATCCTAAACCCTAAAAGCTTAAACCCTAAAACCATAAACCCTAAACCCTAAACCCTAAACTTCAAATTTTAGACCTAAACCTAAAGTAACTATAAAAATTAAAAAATAAACTTAAACCCTAAAGCCAAAAAAACCTAAACCTAAACCCTAAGAATGGGCAAAACCTTGAAGGCAGGAACATCACCATCAACTAGCCTGTCTAGATCTTATGGTGGAGGCGGAAGTGGTTATCCAGTGGTGGTGGGGGGATTTAGTCGGTGGATATGGAGGTGGTGGTCGGAGCAGTGGTGGTTATGGAGGCGGGAGGAACGATGGAGGTTACACTATGGTGGTGGCATAGTGTGAGATCGGGGATATGATGGTGGATCCTACTAATGGAGAGGCCAGAGTGGTTTTGATGGGAACCGAGAAAGCGAAGAATGGCCGATCGTCTGCTATGGGCGTGTCTTTTTAGAGACAGTTCTAATTATCTAAGGTTTTTGATTTTCTTTATGCATGTTCATTTTTTATCTATGTCGTCACTTGTGTCTTAGAAAACTTGGGGTGTTACTTGGTTGATGAAATCAAAAAAAAGAAATATTGAATTTGAATTTGTTTGCCATTAAAAAAAACCAAAAACCCTAAACCCTAAACTAAAACCTAAACCCTAAACCTAAAAGCTAAACCCTAAACCCTAAACCCTAAACCCTAAAACCTAAACCCTACCCTCCCCAAACCCTACCTAACCTTAAACTATAAACTGACCTAAACCTAAACCTGGGAATAAAGTAAACCTAAACCTAAACCTAAACCTAAAATAAAATAAAATAAACTAAAATAAACCTAAACTAAACAAAAAATAAAACCTAAAAATAAACCTAAAATAAAACCTAAAACCTAAACCTAAAAAATGAAATAAAACATAAACCTAAACCTAAAGATAAAAATAAATCCTAAACCTAAAATAAAATAAAAATAAAACTCAACTTAAAATAAACTTCTAAAAATAAAATAAAATAAACTCAACTAAAAAACCTTAACCTAAAATAAAATAAAATAAAACTAACTAAAATAAATCGAATAAACTAAATAAAATAAACATAAATTAAAATTAAAATTAAAATTTACTAAAACCTAAACTTAGGGTTTGTATTTAAAATCCCAAAATAACCCTGACCTTAAATGACACTAAATAAACCCTAAACCCTAACCCAAAGCCCAAAACACTACCACAACTTAAAACTTAAACTAAACTAAATAAAACCTAAAATAAAATATATAAAAAACCTAAACCTAAATAAAATAATTAAATAAAACAAACAAAACCTAAATTAAAACCTAACCTAAAAATAAAATAAAGTAAAAATAATAAACCTAAATAAAATAAAACTTAATGTAAAATAAGAATAAAATAAACCTAAAATAAAATAAAATAAAACTAAATAAAACCTAAACCTAAACAATAAACCTAAAATAAAACCTAACAATAAAAAAAATCTAAACCCAAACTAAAAGAACCTCCAAAATAAAATGAAAATAAACATAAACCTATAAAATAAAGACTAAAGTAAATAAACTGAGCCTAAACCTAAAATAAACTAAACCTAAACATAAGCCTAAATAAAATAAAATAAACTAAAATACTAAAAAATAAAACATAAAAATCTAAAATTAAAACTAAAACCTAAATAAGATAAAACCTAAACCTAAAATAAAATAAAACCTAGGCTGATCCCTCAGCCTAAACTGGGCCCTAAACTCAAAACTGACCCTCTCACACCATGATCCTGATCCACACCATCTGACCCCCCTAAACCCAAAACCCTGATCCCTAAAGCTGACACTCTGGGCTTTGGGCCAAACTAAAGCTGACCCCTAAACGTTGTAAACCCTCAGCCAAAACTGACCAAACTGAGCCCTACTAAACTGAAATACTAAACTCTAAACCCCTAAACTAAAACCCTTAAACCTTAAACTGACTTTAAATCCTCTGAAATTAAATCAGGCCTAAAAACATAAATAAAACCTACCTTAAAATGACATAAATAAGACCAACTTACATGACCTGACCAAAATAAAACTACTAAATTAAATGATAAAGCTAAATTAAACTAAAGGAAGATAAACCTACCCTTAATAATTAAAGGCTTAAAATAAATAAAGATAAATCATAAACCTAAACTAAAAATAAAACTAAAATATATCCTAAACCTACCCTGCGCTAAAACCCTAAACCTTAAACTTTAAACCATGTGCTAGCCAAACTACCCTGAACTGAAATGCTAGCCTATACCCTAAACCTAAGATCCTACCATAAAGCCTAAAACCTGATTTCCTAAACCTAAAATAAAATAAATAAAAAACCTGGACCTAAATATAAAGAATTTGAAATTTAAACTAAAACATAAACCTAAACCTAAACCTAAATAAAAAAGTAAAATTTAAAACTAAACTAAAAGAAAATACACAAAAACCAAAAATAAACTAAAAAAATAAAATAAACCAAAAATAAAATAAAATAGAAATTAAATAAAAACCAAAACCAAAATAATAAACCTAAAAATAAAAACTAAATCATAAACAAAAAAATCCTAAACCTAAAATAAAAATAAAATAAACCTAAACCTAAATTAAAATAAACTAAACTAAAAAAAATAAAACCTAAACCTAATAAAATAAACCTAAACCTAAACTAAACTAAATAAAATAAAATAAACTAAAATAAACCTAAACCTAGACTAAAATAAAACCTAAAATAAACCTAAATGAAACCTAAATCCTAAACCAAAAAAAAGTAAAATAAAACTTAAACCTAAACCTAAAATAATGAAATAAAACCTAAAATTAAAAAAAAATAATAAAATAAAAACTAAAAAAAAACATAAACTTACTTAAACCTCATAAATCTAAAATAAAACCTAAACTAAAAAATACACATAAAATAAACTAATCAAAATAAAATAAAATAAACCTAAAAAAATAAAAAATAAATTAAATAAACTTAGGCCTATTGGTTTATTTTTTTAAAGAAGACCCTACCCAAACCCTAAACCTAAAACTAAATCCTAAATCAAAACTAAACCCAGGCCCTAACTCTAAACCCTGAGCCCAAACCTGCAACCCAACCCTTGACCCCAAAATCTTAAACCCTAAGGCCCTGGGCCCTACCTATTGTAAACTGATCAGCCAGTCAGGCTCTATCACTGTCCACGTCTGACCCTAGGCCCTAAACCTGAGCCTAAACCTACTTTAAACCTAAAGTGACCTGGCTGACCCCAGGCCACAACCTGACCTGATCTGGCACCCATCTGAGCTGGGCCTAAAGGCCCAAGCCACTCCAAAAGCCCAGGCTGGGCTCACCATAAACCTGAGCGCTGATCTTGGGCCCTACCCTCACACTGACCTCACAAACCTAACCATGGTAGTGCCTACTTGCACCCTAAACTACTAAGATAAAATAAGATCCACTAAAACTGACTAAACATAAAATACAATAAATAATAAATAAAACTAAACTAAAATAAAATAGATAAAACCTAAATTAAAAATAAAGATATAATTAAATAAAACCTAAAATATAAAATGAAACATAAAATAAGATAAAATAAACTAAATAAAACCTAAACTTAAAAAATAAATGAAAAAATAAAACCAAAAAATAACTATAAAATAAACTTAAACCCTAAATAAAAAAACTAAACCTAAAATAAAGAAAATAAAATAAACCTAATTCTAAACTAAAATAGACTAAACTAAAATAAATAAAACCTAAACCTAAACCTAAACTAAACTAAACCTAAAACCTAAACTAAATAAAATAAAATAAACTAAAAATAAACCAAAATTAAACTAAAAAACAAAATAAACCTATGACCAAAAAACCTAAATAAAATAAAAACTAAACCTAAATTAAAAATAAAATATACCTAAAATAAAAATTAAATAAAAACTAAACCTAAGAAAACATAAAATTAAACCTAAAATAAATAATAAATAAAACCTAAAATACAAACTAAAAAACATAAACCTAAAATAAAATAAAATAAAACAATACCTAAACTAAAATAAACTAAATTAAAATAAAAAACCTAAACATAAACCAAAAATAAACAAAACCAAAATCGAATCCTAAAATAAATAAGGTAAAATAAACTAAAAATAAACCTAAACCTAAAATAAAAAATAAAACTAAAATAAACTTAAAATAAAAACTTAAAACCTAAACCAAAAAAATAAAAAAACTTAAACCTAAAAATAATAATAATAAATAAAACCTAATCCTAAAAGAATAAATAAAAATAAAACTGAACTAAAAAAAACATAAACCTAAACTTAAAAATAAAATAAAATAAAAACCTAAAGAAAAAGAAATAAAGCTAAAAAAAATAAATTAAACTAAATAAAAATAAAAATAAACCTAAATAAAATTAAAAAATAAACTAAACTAAAATAAATAAAAAATAAACTAAATCAACCCAAACTAGTGGTTTACTCAGTTTTACAAAATTAAAATAAATGAAATAAAAAAACCTAATCCTAAACCCTAAAACCCTAAACTATAAACCCAAACCTTACCTAAACCCTAAATTAACCTTAAAACTTAAAAACCACATCCCAAACTTTCAGGCTAAAGCCCTAAACCACTAAAAATCCTTTAACCCTAAACCCTACCCTAAACCCTAAACTAATCCTAAACCCTCTCTAAACAGCCCTAAACCCACTAACACTAAACCCTGACCTAAACTAAACCCTAAACTAAACCCTAAACCTTAAACACTAAACCCTAAAACCTAAACCTAATCTAAATAAAATTAAAAATAAAATAAATAAACCTAAACATAAATAAAATAAAACCTAAACTAAACATAAATCTAAACCTAGGTAAAATAAACTAACTAAAATATAAAAAATAAAATAAATAAAATCTTAATTAAATAAAAATAAAGAAACCTGGAATGAAAACCTAAATAAAATAAAAACTTAATTTAAAATAAAAAATAAATATTAAATAAAACCTACTTAAAAAAGTAAACTTAAAAGTAAAACTTAAACCCTAAACTAAAAAAAAACCTAAACCAAAATAAAATAAAATAAACTAAACCTAAACTAAAATAAACTAAACTAAACTAAAATAAATAAAACCTAAACCCTAAACTAAATAAAATAAAAGAAATTAAAAATAAACCTAAACCTAAACCTAAACTAAAAAATAAAACCTAAAATAAACTTGAAATAAAACTTAAAACCTAAACCTAAAAAAAATAAAATAAAAAACTTAAACCTAATAATAATAATAAATAAAACCTAATCTATAAGAATAAATAAAATAAAACTAAACTAAAAAAACATAATCCTAAACCTAAAAAATAAAATAAAATAAAAACCTAAAGAAAAATAAATAAAGCTAAAAAAATAAATTAAACTAAATAGAAATAAAAATAAACCTCAATCAAATTTAAAAATATTCTAAACTAAAATAAATAAAAAATAAACTAAATCAACCCAAACTTACTAATTTACTCATTTTAAAATAAAAAATAAATGAAATGATCCTAACCCTAAACCCTAAAACTATCCTAAACCCTAAACTATAAACCTAAGCAACCCTAAATCTTGGACTAAACCCAAAACCAATAAAACTTAAACCCTAAATCCTAAATCCTAAACCCTAATCCCTAAACTTTAAAGCCTAAAGCCTAAAGCCTAAACCCTCAAAACTAAAATCCTTCACTGAGCCTCACCCTAAACCTAAACTAACACTAAACCTAACCCCACCCTAAAATCTAAAACTAAACCACTAAACCTAAACCTCTAAACTAAATAAAGTTAAAATAAAATAAATAAATAAACCTAAACTTAAATAAAATAAAACCTCTAAGAACCTAAACCTAAAAGTAAATAAACTAACTAAAATAAATAAAAAATAAAATAAATAAAACCTAAATTAAACTAAAAATAAAAGAAACCTAAGAATAGAAAACCTAAATAAAATAAAACTTAATGAATAAAAAATAAATACTAAATAAAACCTAAAAAAAGTAAACTAAAGGTAAAAAACCTAAAACCCTAAGAAACTAAGAAAATCCTAAACCAAAATAAAATAAAATAAACCTAAACCTAAAATAAAATAAACTAAACTAAAATAAATAAAATCTAAACCCTAAAATAAAATAATAGAAATTAAAAATAAACCTAAACCTTAATAAAAATAAAACTTAAAATAAAACTTAAAACCTAAACCTAAAAAAAATAAAATAAAAGAACCTAAACATAAAATAAAAAATAATACCTAAACTTAAAAAATAAAATGAAAATAAAAGTCAACTAAAAAATAAACCTAAACCTATGCTTAATCCAAAAAAATAAACTAAAATAAAATAACTAAACTAAAATAAAAAACTTAGACTAAAATATATAAACCTAAAATAAGTAAACTAAATTAAATAAAAAAATAAACATAAATAAAAATAAAAAATAAAACTAACTAAAATTAATAAAAAAATAAACTATATAAACTAATTAAATAGAAGAAGAAATGTTGCAAATCTGGTTGTTTTTTTTACGTTAAAATAAAACCAAAATCCTAAACACTAAACTAAAACCTGAACCCTAAACCTAAAACCTAAACCCTAAACCCTAAACCCTAAACCCTAAAAACCCCAAACCCGAAACCCTAAACCATCAAACCTAAAACCCAAAACCCTAAAACTTAAACCCTAAGCATTGAACCCTGAACCCTAAACCCAAAAAGAAAAACCCTAAACCCTAAACTCTAAACCCCAAACCTAAACCCTAAACTTTAAACCATAAACCTTAAACTAACCCTAAACCCTAAACCCTAAACCCTAAAAAGCTAAAAACCTAAACCTAAACTAATTAAAACCTAAAATAAAATAATTAAAAATATATATATATAAGAAATAAAATATAATATGACATAAACTAAAACCTAAACCTAAACCTAAAAGAAAATATAATAAAAATAAAACTTAACAAAATAAAATAAATAAAACCTAAACAAAACAAAAAAAACCTAAATAAAATAAAAACTAAACCTAAAATTAAATAAATCTAAAAATATAACTAAAAGATATACCTAAAAGTAAAACCTAAATCCTAAACTAAAAAAAAAACCTAAACCTAAAATAAAAATAAAAAACTAACCAAAAATAAATAAAACATAAACCTAAACCTAAACCCTAAAGTAAATAAAATAAATTAAATCAAAAATAAACCTAAACCGAAATAAAAAATAAAACCTAAAAATAAACCTAAAACCTAAACCTAAAAAAATAAAATAAAAACCTAAACCTAAACATAAATAAAAAAATAAAACCTAAACCTAAACCTAATCCAAAGAATAAACTAAAATAAAATATCTAAACTAAAATAAAAACTTAGACTAAATTAAATAAAACTAAAATAAATAAACTAAACTAAATAAAAATAAAAAATAAAATAAACTAAAATAAATAAAAAATATAGTAAATAAAACTAATTAAACAAAGAAGAAATGTTATAAATCTAAATTTGTTCTCACGTTAAAAAAACCAAACCATCCCAAAACCTCAACCACTTGGGACCTAAACCCTAAACCCAATACCCTAAACCCTAAAAACCTGAACTAAACCCTAAGCCATAAACCCTAAATAATAAACCCTAAAACCCTAAGCCCTAAACCCTAACCATTAAAACCTAAAACCTAAACCCCAAACCCTAAACCAAAAAAACACCCTAAACCCTAAACCCTAAACCATAAAGCCTAATCCCTAAACCCTAAACTAACCTCCACCACCCTAAAACCTAAAACCTAAACCTAAACTAATTTAAATCAATGAAATAATAAAATAAAATAAAATAAAAGACCTAAACCCAAACCTAAAAGAAAACAAAATAAAAAATAAAACTTAACTAAAATAAAATAAATAAAACCTATACTAAACTAAAACATAAAAAACTTAAATAAAATAGAAGCTAAGCCTAAAATAAAAATAAAATTAAAATAAAACTTAATAAAAACATAAACCTAAATAATAAACCTAAAAAAGCCAAAAAATAAATAAAAAATAAAACCTAACCCTAAATTAAGAAAAAAAGAAAACCTAAAATAAAATAAAATAAACCTAAACCTAAACTAAAATAAATAAAACCTAAACCTAAAATCTGACATAAACTAAAAAATAAGATAATCTAAAAATAAACTTAAATAAAATGAGAATAAACCTCAAATAAATGCCTAAACCTAAACCTAAACCTAAAATAAAAAATAAAACCTAAACTTAAAATATAAAATAAAATAAACTACACAAAAAATAAACCTAAACCTAAACATAAAAAATTAAATGAATAAAACCTAAAGTAAAATAAATAAACATAAAATAAATAAACTAAACAAAATAAAATAAAAGAAACCTAAATAAAATAAAAATAAACTAAATAAACCTACCTGGGTTTTAATTTAAACCCTAAATTAAAAAAAAATGAGAAAATTAAAAAAATTAAAAAAAAAACCAAAAACCCTAAACCTAAACCTAAACACAACTAAACCCTAAACCTAACCCAAACCTAAACTGACCTAACATATGACATATAAACCTTAAATCCAAACCCTAAACCCTAAACCCTAAGCCTAATCTCTACCCTAAACCCTAAACCCTAAACCACAAAAGAGCTAAACTAAATAAAACCTAAAAATAATTTTAATATAAACCTAAACCTAAATAAAATAAATAAAATAAATAAAATAAAACCTAAACTAAAACCTAAACCTAAACCTAAACCTAAAATTAAATAAAATAAAAATAAAACTAAACTAAAATAAAAAGAAAACTAAACTAAAATTAAATAAATAAAACCTAAACTAAAAATAATATAAACAAAATAGAAACCCAAATAAAATAAAACTAAACATAAAATAAAATAAATAAACATAAAATAAAATAAATAAAATAAAAATTAAACAAATACATAAACCTAAAAATAATCATAAAAATATTACCAAAAAATAAAAAAATAAAAAAAAATTTAAACCCTAACCTAGAAAAAAAACATAAACATAAAATAAAGAAAATAAAATAAACCTAATCTTAAACTAAAATAAATAAAACCTAAACCTAAACCTTAACTAAACTAAACCAAAAACCTAAATTAAATAAAATAAAATAAAATAAAATTAATTAGGCACTAAAACAAAACATAAAAATAAACCTAAAATTGAAAACTAAAACTTAAGCCTAAGAAAATAAAATGAAAACCTAAACTTAAACATAAAAATAAAAAATAAAACCTAAACCTAAAAAATAAAATAAAATATAAAACTAAAATAAAAAATCAAAATAAACCTAAACCAGAACCAAAAAAATAAACTAAAATAAAAATTGTAAACTAAAATAAATAAACTAAACTAAATAAAAAAAACCTAAATAAAAATAAAAATTAAAATAACTAAATAATTTAAAAATAAACTAAATAAACTTAAATGTACCAGTTTACTTAATTAATAAAAAAAGAACACTAAACCTTAAACCCTAAATCCAAAGCCCTAAACCCTATACCATAAAACTAACACTAAACCCAAATCCCTAAACCTACAACCCTAAACCCTATACGCTATACCTTAAACCCTAAACACTAAAAAACACTAAACCCTAAACCATAACCCTAAACCCTAAAAGCATAAATCCTAAAATCCTAAACCCTAAATCCTAGACCCTAAACGCTAAATCCTAACCCTAAACCCTAAACCCTAAACCCTAAACCTCAAATACCAAACCTAAACCTAAACTAACTGAATAGATTAAAAAATAAACCTAAACCCTAAAACCTTAGAAACCTAAAACTAAACCCTAAGAATGGGAAGAACCTTGATGGCAGGAACAACACCATCAACCCGCGTCAGTCTTGACCTAGCGGTACAGGCGGAGGCGAGAGTTATCATAATGGTGGTGTGGGATTTAGAGGTGCTAGTGGATATGTAGGTGGTGGTCAGAGAAGTGGTGGTTATGGAGATGGGAGGAGAGACAGAGGTTACAACCGTTGTGGTGACGGAGCGAGAGATCGGGGATATGATGGTGTATCCTACTACTGGAGAGCTTGGGGTGGTTATGGTGGGAACTGGAGAAACTGACGAATGGCCAATCCAATCTGCTGCTTATGGAACTATGTCTTTACAATAGAAATGGTTCTAGTTATCCAAGGTTTCTGATTTGCTCTATGCGTGCTCATTTTTTATCTATGTCATCACTTGTGTCTTAGAAAACTTTTTTTGTTACTTGGTTGATGAAATCGAAAGAAGAGATGTTGAATGTGAATTTATTCTCTGTTAATATACATATATATATATATATATATATATATGAAAAACCTTAAACCTTAAACTAAAACTCAAACCCTAAACCTCAAACCTAAACCCTAAACCCTAAAAATTCTAAACCCTAAACCCTAAACCCTAAACCCTAAACCCTAAACCCTAAACCCTAAACCCTAAAACCTAAATCCTAAATCCTAAACCCCAAACCCTAAACCCTCCATCCTAAATTAACCCTAAACCTTGAACCTAAAATAAAGTAAAACTAAACCTAACCCTAAACTAAATAAAAGAAATAAGCTAAAAATAAACCTAAACCTAAACTAAAAACTTAAACCTAAAAATAAACTTAAAATAAAAACCTAAAACCTAAACCTAAAAAAAAAACATAAACTTAAACATAAAAATAAAAACTAAAACCTAAACCTAAAAAATAAAATACAAACAATACTACTAAAGAGGACCTAAAAAATAAAATGAAATAAAAATGTAAATTAAATAAAATAAAAATAAATAAAAATAAAAAACAAAATAAACTAAATAACCTAAACCTACTAGTTTACTTAATTTAAAAAAAAAACTTTAAGCCCTAAGCTAACCCTAAACCCTCAAGCCTAAACACTAAACTCTTAACCCTAAACCCTAACCCTAAACCTTAAACCCTAAAAACCAAAACCATAAAACCCTAAACCCTAAACCCTAAACACAAGAAACCTAAAAACCTAAACCTAAACTAAATAAAACCAAAAAATAAAATATATAAAAAAAACCTAAACCTAAATAAAATAAAATAATAAAATAAAATAAAAACTTAAACTAAAATATAGATCTCAACCTAAAAATTAAATAAAATAAACAAATTAAAATAAATAAAAACCTAAACTAAAATTAAAATAATAAAATAAACCTAAGAGTAAATAACATAAATAAAATAAAAACTAAAAGTAAAATAAAAATAAAATTAACCTAAAATAAAATAAAATGAAAACTTAAACCTAAAAAATAAACCTAAAAATAAATAAAAAATAAAACTTTAACACCTAAAACATAAAATAAAAAAAAATCTAAACTTAAAATAAAAATAAAATAAACAAGATAAAATAAACCTATAACTAAACTAAAATAAACTAAACTAAAAATAAATAAAACCTAAACTTAAATATAAAATAAACTAAACATAAACCTAAACCTAAACTTAATAAAATTAAATAAACTAAAAATAAACCTAAACTTAAACTAAAGAATAAAACCTAAAAATAAACCTAAAATAAAAACCTTAAACCTAAACCTAAAAGAATAAAATGAAAACTTAAACCTAAAAAAAAGATTAAAAAATAAAACTTACACCTAAAAGATAAAATAAAAATAAAACTCAACTAAAAAATAAACCTAAACCTAAAAAATAAACTAAAATAAAAAACGTAAACTAAAATAAATAAAACTAAAATAAATGAATTTAAACTAAATAAAAAAATAAACTAAAATAAACAAAAATAAATAAAAAATAAACCTAAACATACCGGTTTACTTAATTAAAAAATCGTAAACCCTGAATCCTAAACCCTAACCTTAAATCCTAAAACCTAAACCCTAAACCTACAATCCTAAACCATAAACCATAACCCTAAACCTAAACCTTAAACCCTTAAAGCATAAATGCTAAAACCCTAAACCCTAAACCCTACCTACCATAACTACCTGACCATAAAAACCATACCCCACTACCTAACCCTAAACCCCTAAATCCTATGCCTAAAACCTAAAACATAAACCCTAAACCCTAACCCCCAAATACTAAAGCATAAACCCTAAAATCCTAAACCCTTAACCCAAAACCCTAAACCTTAAACTCTAAATAATAAACCCTAACCCTTAACCCTAAACCCTAAATCTCAAATATAAACCTAAGCTAAAAGTAACTAAATAAATTAAAAAATAAACCTAATCCCTAAAGCCTAATCAACCTAAACCTAAACCCTAAGAATGGGTAGAACCTTATCGGCAGGAGCATCACCATCAACCAGCCTTAGTCAATATTTGGTGGTGGAGGCAAAGGCGGTAGTTATTATAGTGGTGGTTTGGGATTTGGAGGTGCTAGTGGATATGGAGGTGGTGGTTAGAGGAGTGGTGGTTATTGAGGCGGGAGGAGAGACAGAAGTTACAGTCTTGGTGGTGGCGGAGGGAGAGATCGAGGATATGATGGTGGTTAAACCTAAACCTAAACTAAAATAAACTAAACTAAAATAAATAAATCCTAAACCTAAAATAAACTAAACCTAAACTTAAACCTAAACTAAATAAAATAAAATAAACTAAAAATAAACCTAAAGTTAAAGTAAAAAATAAAAACTAAAAATAAACCTAAAATAAAAACCAACAACCTCAACTTAAAAAAATAAACTAAAAACATAAATGTAAACATAAAAATAAATAATAATTCCTAAACCTAAAAAATAAAATAAAAATAAAACTATACTATAAAATAAACCTAAACCTAAACCTAAACCTAAAAAATAAACTAAGTAAAAAATCTAAAGTAAAATAAATACACCTAAAATAAATGAACTAAACTAAATAAAATTGAACCTAAATATAATATAAAATAAAATAAACTAAAATAAATGAAATAAACTTAATAAACTAAAGAAATCTAAACCTAGGGTTTACTTAATTTAAAAAAAAATAAATAAATAAAACTAAACCTTGGACCCTAGCCTAAATTCAAAACCCTACTATAAACCCCACCTGACCCCCTGAGCTAGAGCCAGACCTACCCTGAGCCTGAGCCAGGACCCCAAACCCCAGACCTAGCCACAGGCCCTAAACCACAACTGGTGACAAACCATGAGCCACAACCCTAAACCTAAAACACTAAAACTAAACACTGAGCCCACAAAAACCCTAACAAACTACCACCACAACACCTAACTAAACCTAAACCCTGAGCCACTGAACCTACAACCCTGTGCCTAAATCCAACACTAAACTTTAAAAACTTAACCAAACAAAGTAAATAAATACAAAAATAAGCTAAACCCTAACTTAATAAACCTAAACTAAACTAAAACCCTAATAATTGGAAGAACCTTAACGAAAGGAACATCAGCATCAACTAGGCTAAATCTAGATCTGGCTGTGGAGGCGAAGGTAGAGGCGGTAGTTTTCATAGTGGTGGTGGGGGATCTAGAGGTGCTAGTGGATATGGAGGTGGTGGTAATAGCATTCATGGTTATAGAGGTAGGTGGAGCGACGGAGGTTACAACTGTTCTAGTCACGGAGGGATAGATCAGGGATATGATGATGGATCCCGCTACTCGAGAGGTGGTTATGGTTTTAATGCGAATTGCATAAATTGATGATCGACTGATCTGATCTGATGCTTATATATCTGTGTCTTAATAGTAGAGATAGTTCTACATATCTATGGGTTTTTGATTTACTCTATGCGTGCTCATTTTTTATCTATATCATCGCTTGTATCTTAGAAAACTTGGTGCGCTACTTGGTTGGTTAAATCAAAAAGAAGAAATGTTGAATATGAGTTTATTCTCTCTTAAAAAATAACCTTAAACCCTAAACCCTAAACTAAAACCTAAACACTTAACCTAAACCTAACCCAACTTAAAAATAATAAACTCTACACCCTCCACCACAATCCTGACCTAAATAACCCATGGGCTTCCACACCACACCACCCAAACCCTACACCACAGATAACCACCCTGGGCCACTAAAACCCTGGGCTCTTTCTCCCTAACCCTGGGCCCCATTCTAATTAAACACTGAGCCCTGAGCTTTTTGGGCCCTGGGCCTAACTGGGCCCTGGGCCACTGAGCCACAGGCCCTCAGGCTGACCCAACCTGACTTAAAGGCTGAGCCCTGGGCCCTAAAACTGAGCCACCTAGGCCTGATCCTAAACCTGGGACCCTGGGCCTAAGCCTATCTAGGCCCTGACTGAGCTGGGGTTTACTAGGCCCTGAGCCTAAATAAAACCTAAACCAAAACAGCAAACTAAGATAAAATGTGAGCCTAGCCTAAAATGATAATGAGCCTGGACCTAAGATAAAGATAAAAATAAACTAGGCTAAAATAAACCTGACCTAAAGGCTGATGCAAATAAATTAAAATAAACTGAAATGGACTAAAATAAATTAACTAAACTGGATAATAAAAAATGACCTTAAAATAAATAAATAAAATAATTAAAATAACCAAATAAATAAAATAAACCTAAACCTCATTTGTTTGATTTGGAAAACATTTTAAAATTAATTAAACCACTAAATCCTAAATCTAAATCCTACCCTGACCTACCCTACAACCTTCCCTAAATCCCAACCCTAAACCCTAAACCTAAACCAACTCCCACTAAACCCTACATTAAACCTACCACACCACAACTTAAACCTAAACCTAAACTACCTAAAACCTAAACCCAACCTAAATCACTATCCCTAAACCCCCCAAACCTAAACCCTAAAAACCCTAAACCTTGAAGCCTAAACACTAATCCCTAAACCCTAAAGCCTAAAGCCTAAACCCTAACCGTAATGGAGGTGCTAGTGGATGGAGGTCTTTGGTGGACATGGAGGTGGTAGTTACAAATTGGGAGGAGAGCGACAAGGTTATAGCCATGGTGGTGGTGGAAGAATAGATCAGGGGATATGATGGAGATCCCTTACAGAGGCAAGGGTGGTTGGATGGGAACTAGAGAAACTAAGAACGGCCAATCCAATCTCTGCTTAGGAGCGTGTCTTTATAGTAGAGCGATTCTAATTATCTAGGGTTTTGATTTGCTCTATGTGCTTATTTTTTTATCTATGTCACTTGTATCTTTAAAAAACTTGGTCTACTACTTGGTTGATGAAATCAAAAGAAGAAATGTTGAATCTAAATTTGTTCTCTATTAAAAAAAACTTTAAACCTTAAACCCTAAACCCCAAGCTAAAACCTAAACCCTAAACCTTAAACCCTAAAAACACTAAAAACCCAAAAAACCTAAACCCGAAACCCTAATCCTAAACCTAAACTCTAAACCTAAACTAACCTAAACCTAAATGTAAATCCTAAACCACAAACCTAAACCCTAAAAAAACCCTAATCCCTAAAACCTTAAATCATAAACCCTAAACTCTAACTAAACCACACCTAAAAACTAGGCTCGGTCTAGATGCGGTGGGTGGAGGCAAAGGTGGAAGTGGAGGTTTTTATAATCGTGGTGGGGGATCTAGAGGTTCTAGTGGATATGGACATGGCAGTTATGGAGGCAGGACGTGCAATGGAGGTTATAGCCTTAGTGGTGGCAGAGGGATAGATTAGGGATATGATGGTGGATCCCTTCGAAGGTGGGGTAGTTTTTATGGGCGGAGAATCGACGAATGGACGATGATCTACCACTTTGGGCGAGTCTTTATAGTGGGGATAGTTCTAGTTATCTAATGTTTTTCATTTGCTCTATGCATGCTCATTTTTGATCTATGTCATCGCTTGTGTCTTAAAAAACTTTGTGTGCTATTTGCTTGATGAAATCAAAAAGAAGAAATGTTGAATCTGAATTTGTTCTCATTTTAAAACCATAAAATAAATCCTAAAATAAACCCTAAATTAAAACTAAAACATAAAAAGCTAAACCTAAGCAAACCTAAAACCCACACCCTAACCTAAACCCTAAAACCCTAAACCCTACCTCTAAAAAAAAATAAAACCCTAAAACATCTTAAAAATAAAAAAAACCCAAAAACCCCAAACCATGAAAATAAAAAATCACAAAACCCACACTGACCTAAACCCTAAACCCAAACTACTGAGCCCTAAACTAACTCTAGGCACTAAAAAACTGAGCTTTAAAATACTAAACAAAATAAACTTAAAAATTAAATAAACTACACAAACCTAAATAAAATAAAAAATAATAAAATAAAATAAAAAAACTAAACCTAAACCTAAACCTAAAAATAAAATAAAATAAATTACACTAAAGATAAAAACACTTAAACTATAAAAATAAAATAAACCTAAGAATAAACACTAAATAAAATAAAAGCGTAAAATGAAAATAAAATAAACTAAAGAAAATAAAAACTAAATAAAACCTAAAAAAAAATAAATGGCAATCTAAAACCTAAAATAAATAAAAAAATAAACTTAAAAAAATTAAAAAGTCTTAAACATAAAATTAAAATAAACATAAAACCTAAACTAAACTAAAATAAATAAAACCTAAACTTAAATTAAACTAAACCTAAACTAAATAAAATAAATAAAACTAAAAATAAATTAAACCTAAACCTAGACCTAAACTAAAAAATAAAACCTAAAACCTAAATTGAAAAAATAAAATAAAAGTTGAAACCCTTAACCCTAAAAATAAAAAATAAAACCTAAACATAAACATTAAAATAAAAATAAAACTAAACAAAATAAATAAACCTAACATAAATAAACTAAACTAAATAAAAAATAAAATAAACCTAAATAAATATAAAAAAATAAAATACTATTATTAAAATAAACTAAATACACTAAACTTGCATTTAGGAAAATAAATTAAAACCACTGAGCCACTAAACCACCCTGAGCCACAACCCAGGCCCCCAGATCCTGAGCCCTGACCTGGGCCTGACCTGGGCAGGCTATGGGCCCTGAGCTGCAGTCCAACTAAACTTTAACAGGCCTACTAGGCCCTAAAACCATGAGCTGGATCCTCACTACCTACCCTGGCCCTAACTCCTCTTGGGCCCTAAACACTGAGCCCTGATCCCCAGGCCCTTTAAATCCTACCCATGCCACTCCTAAATCACACCACTGACACAACCATCTCATCTTGAACCTAATGTAACTAAACCTGGGCCCTAAGCTCAAAAATCTTACCCAAACCTACACCCACCCTCACACCCTAAACCTAAACCCTACTAAACCACACAAACCTAAACCCAAACCTAAACTCTGCTAAACCCCAACCCTAAGTAACTAAATAAATAAAAAATAAACCAAAACCCCAAAAGCTACTAAACATAAACCTAAAGCTAAGCACTAAGAAACGGTAGAACCTTGATGGCAGGAACATCCCTGTCAACCAGGCTCAAGTTAAGCCTGGTCGTGGAGGCGAAGTTGGAGGTGGTGGCTATCGTTGTGGTGGTGGGGGATCTGGAGGTGCTGGTGGATATGGAGGTGGCCTTTATGGAGGAGGGATGTGTGATGGAGGTTACAACCGTGGTGGTGGCAGAGGGAGAGATCACAGATATGATGGATCCTACTCGAGAGGGGTGATTGATGGGAACTAGAAAGAATAATGATCGATCTACTACTTATGGAACTTTGTCTTTATAATAGAGATAGTTCAAGTTATCTAGTGTTTTTGATTCGGTCTATTCATGTGTGGTTTTTATTTTTGAGGATGTGAGACACCATGCAGATCTTAGGGGGTACTTATTGAAATGATCAGGTACAACATTAAAAAATGATGTACTATCTCTAAAGATAGAAATTACCACCCTATAATGGACCTAATCACCTAATAAAGACTCCTAAGGTATGATGGGTCTTTGAATATACCAGAGATCTTTCCCCTACTTTACATGAAAAAGTAAAGTAGGGTTTATTTTAAGTCAAGTTTGTTAAGTTCCCTATGGAGGCAAGCCCCCATAGGTAATTGCATCCTAAGGAATGGGAATTCTTTAAGAATACTCTCAATTAAAGTAGACAATTAGGGTCTCTAAATATTTCAAGGTTAAGACTATTAAAGGATTGGTTATTTTAGAAAATCAAATGGGATAGATCAAGGAGAAGACTTATTTTTGGAATCCAAGGGAGAAAGTAGGAAATGCTCATGATACTAGGAAGCCTAGTGAGCATTCCAATCTACCCTATAATGGGGCTTTATATATTTGAAATTGAAGAGAGTTAATTATTTGTGTTTACATTTTATTAGATTGCTAGGGCTTATAATTCCACAACATAAGATTATGGAAATGCCTAAGAGGTGAGAATTTATGATTGTAGCCTGGAGGAAATATCTACCTCGGATCCTAATCTAGGGAGCTTTGGCGAGGGCCAAAGTGTGACCTAAATCTAAGCCGAAAATGGGTATATGGTTTACCTCCATAAGAGAGAATAAACCAGCTGGACTGCGCACAGTGGTAGCTACTCCTCCTATGCTTTAAATCCATGTAGGCATGTCTTATGCTCAGCAAGATGGCTAGGATGTTGTTTATTTAGAAAGGAGACTCAGTCCTTAAACTCACCCCATAAGAGACTAGAGCATGAGTGGTATGAATTCATGACTTAATCTACTGCAAATTTTATCAAATTTATTTGATTCTTTTGAACTCTTGTTTTGACAGTATGGGATTTTGTATGTCTAAATGCATGAGAACTTGATTATGTGCCAAATCGAGAGAAAGGGTGTTCTTCCATCAAAGGCTCTCACAATTTAAGCCTTCATTCTCTGAAGATGCAAGCCCTCTTAACAAGAGGGGATGAATATGACATGCATGATATTATACATTCATTCATCTAGCTAAGGGTTGCTAAAAATTTTATTATCTTGATTTAATTCTTAGGCTTTATAGTGAGGTTATGAGTTATTTTATGTTTTAATTATGAGTTGTAATTGGGATAGCAAAATTAATTTAATCCTAAGAGCCATCAGGCCACACAAGCATTAATCATGAAGAAACTATGAAAAGCATATTGTTCTAATGCATAATCTAAACACAACATCAAATAATTTTATAGACTACCATAAAAGAATAAAAGGCCAGTGTGGTCAAGTTTCGGCGTACACCCCGAAAAGAGAAATAAAGATGGGTAGCCGAGCTCTACCCTTATACAACCTAGATTACAAAAATAATATATGTTATGGGGGCCTTCTTTTCTTCATTTCTTCCTTCTCTTCCTTTTGATTTTGATTTGCTCCAAAGGCATCACAGGGAACCCAAGGACTAAGCCTTCTAGCCCCTGCTCATCCTAATCCCCATAACACTAATCCTAATTCCTAATTCAAAATTACCTTAAAATAAGAAAAGTAAATCTAGCTACACTACAAATAAATGTTAGCTAAACACACCACAAGCGTTATATGAATAATTTGGACTTAGCACCCCACACGGGTAAAACACACTGTCTAACATGGGTTATGCTTAGGGGCTAAGCAACCTACATCAAATGCATTTATATTTTTATTACAAGACCCCTTAAGGACAACCCTCACAAAAAATATGATTAAATAATAGCGCTAACATCCAGTCTATGAAACATACACCTAACATCGGTCTAAATAATTACATCACAAAACAAAACACAACATCATACATACCATGCCCTAACTTAGCACTAGAAGTGGTGACTTAGTATTCTATTAGGTGTGCTTAAGGCTTGTGTGGAAAGACTTTACTAGGCTTCTTTAGTTTAAGTTTCAATTTGGAACTTGAATTTGTTTAAATTTTATGTTTGAGTGATTTCAATTTAAATGATTTAATGATTTACTTTTCATTTTTATTTCACTTTTATTTGGTTAAAGTGATATTTAAGTTTTTAAGAATGAACAGTAGAATGAATTCTATTTGTAGAGAGAACTCACCTTATTCTACATCATAACTCCTAAAGAGTCTAACTAAGGTCCCTAAGTATCATAATTAACCCATTTGAATTTGTGTAATTTTTGATTTGATTTATTTGATTTGGTTTAGAATTTAGAATTTGAATTTGTTTAAGTATTTTATTGATTGATTTTGATTTAGATGTTTTGGTTTAATTACATCTTGATAATTCAATATCCTTAATATCTAATGAAGTTTAAGTTCATTTAAATCATGTGCTTTTGATTGATTAATTTTAGATTAGATGTTTTTGGTTTAATTAAATCTTGATAATTCAATATCCTTAAAATGAAGTTTAAGTTTGTTTAAATTCATGTGTTTTTGATTAATTAATTTGGTTAGATGATTTAGTTTAATTAAATCTTGATAATTCAATATCCATGATCTCTAATAAAGTTTATGTTTGTTTAAATTCATGTTTTTTAATTAATTTATTTTAGATTAGATGTTTTGGTTTAATTAAATCTTGATAATTCAATATCCTTTTAAATTAATATTTAATTCTTTTCTTTGATTATGGTTTTGTGAGTTAATTTTATGCTTATTTGATTTAATGGTTCATTTATTCATAGTAGTTTGATCGGATCAAATTATGAGATTTTATTTTGATTTTAATTGAGTTTGATTCTTTATAATTAGGATTTTATTTTTAATCTCATCCATTTATCATATGTTCAAATTTTGTATTTTGATTTCAAACATTGGATAGTTAACTAGTTTATCTTATTTAAGTAGGTTGAATGAGATTTGATTTGATTACATATTAAATTGATGAGAGTCTTTCTTAATTTAATTTAATTTGATTTAATTTGATTTGATTAGCTTTATTAGTCTACGACCTTGCTTAGGTTCAATGTGCTTATGTGATTAGTTTAATTAAGAAGTGTATTCATGTTAATTGTAAAGGTTTGTTTAATTTTTAATTTGATTTCATATTTGTTTAGGTTAATGATGTAATTAATGACTTAATAATTTAGGTTTAATTTAGGTTTTGTTTAGTATTTAATTACATTTATGTTTGATTAAGTTTAAGTTTAATATGATTAATTTGATTGACTTAATTAGCATATTTAAGAGGTGTGATCAAATTAATTAGTAGATTAATTAAGTGTTTGATTTGAATTTGATTTTATCAAATTAATTTGGTTCATTAAGATGATGGATTAATTCATTAAGTTTGCATTAATAAGGTATTTATTCAGTTGGATTAGCTTAAGGGTAATTATTTTAATTAACAAGTGTGTTTAAGTTAATTATTAAATTAAATAAAGATTTAGTTAATTTTTAATTTGGTTTTAAATTTATTTAGATTAATGTAATTAATGACTTAATGATTTATGTTTAATTTAGGATTTGATTGGTATTTAATTGCATTTATGTTTGATTAAGCTTAGGTTTAATATGATTAATTTCATTAACTTAATTAGTTTGCTTGAGGGGTGTGATTAAATTAAATAAAGATTTGTTTAATTTTTAATTTGATTTCATATTTATTTAGGTTAATGATGTAATTAATGACTTAATGATTTAAGTTTAAATTAGGATTTTATTAGCATTTAATTGCATTTTATGTTTGATTAAGCTTAAGTTTAATATGATAAATTTGATTGACTTAATTAGTTTATTTAAGAGATGTGATTATATAAATTAGTAGATTAATTAAGTGTTTGATTTGAATTAATTTTAATGTGACTTATAAAATTAATTTGGTTCATTAAGATGACAGATTAATTCATTAAGTTTGCATTAATTAAATGTTTAATTAATTAAGTTTGATTAAAGTAATTAAATTTTTTAAATCATTAAATTAATCAAAGATTGATTTAATTAATGACTTAATTTCCCACATGTGAGTGATTTGATTTAGTTAAGTGTTTTACTTAAGTTTGATTTTATTAAAGGATTATTGTTATTATCATTTGATTAGATTAAGTGATTTAATTGTTTATTTTTATTTCAATTAAACTTGATTATTCATAATCATAGTTGATTTTCTTCATTTATTATGTTCATTAGATTTCATTCATGTTTGATTTAGTGTTAGGTTTATGTATTAATGGCTAATTAATTATATTATTCCAAACGGATGTGATTTAGTCATATATTAATTAAGTTTACTTTGACTTTATTTGGTTTAATTTGATTAATATCAAATGATTATGTTGAATTGGTTTGTTAATCAATTTGATTTTTATTTTATTTAATGATTAATTAGTTTCAATTTGTTTATATTCATTAAGGAGTTTCATATGATTTGACTCCATGCTTGGTGTAGGTTTAGTTATACTAGTTTGACTCATGTAAAGTTTCCCAGATTTGTTGAATTTTAAGTTTGATTTAAGATTTAATCATTTAATTGAGTTTTACTAATTTAAATAGGTTTAATCATATTTAATTTAATTTCTTAGGAGGATGATATTTTTTATTTGAGGTTTTAATTAATGATTGCTTAAGTGTTATTTTATTTATGATTTTGATTTTGATATTTAAATTATTTTTATATTATATTTAAATTAAGTCCTTAATTGATTAAACTTTAATCTTAAGTGTTTGTTTGAGGTTCATTAGGATTTAGAAAATCACATTATTTCCTTAAGAGTCCTAGATGTCAATCGAAGTAATTTAAGCCATTTTGAAAATTTTTGTAAATTTTTGAATTTTGATTTGATTTATTTTATTAAAATGGATAATCTAAATTTAAAATTTTAATTTCTCCCAATCTAGAGGTCCTTTTAATTTGAGATATTTATGGTAGGTGTGCTTTAACTTTAATTTCAATCCCTGAAAATTTCAACTTAATCTGACATATATTTTTGGTTTAATTAATAAAATTTTATTTTTACTAAAACAAAAATTAAGTTTAAAATACTTAGTGAAATTTGGGGATTTTGTTTTTGTTGAATTCCTCTCGGAAAGGTGAATCCACCAAGCTCTTATTTACAATTTTTGGTTAAGTATTTTAATTTCTATGAGTTTTTGAATTTTTAGGTGATTTAAATTAATTTTTTAAATCAGAAAATACGCGGCGGCGTGGCAGCGTGCATGTGGCACCACCGCGATTTGTGCTCGGTGTCCGCGTCGGTGTTGAGGGAAATGGGTCAACACTTGGAAAGCGACGCGGTCTCTAGACTATCGATCGCGTCGACGGTTTCATCGCATAATCGATGGGCGTCATCTGATCGACAATCGGCGAACCATAGGACACTTTCCAAGCAATGACCTATTTCACTTTCGTCAAAGCGACAGCACGATCATGCGGGGCACCATTGGTGCCGCATGAATTTTCTGATTTAGAAAATTAATTTAAATAACCTAAAAATTTAAAAATTCATAGAAAATAAAATAGTTGACCAAAAATTGCAAATAAAGGCTCATTGGATTCATCTCTCCGAGAGGAATCCAAAAAATGCAAAATGCCCAAATGTCACTAGGTATTTTGAGCTTAATTTGAGTTTTAGTAAAATTCAAATTTCATTAGTCAAAGAAAAAATATATGTCAGATTAAGTTTAAATTTTCAAGGATTGAACCTAAAGTTAAAACACACCTATCATAAAAATCTCAAGTGAAAAAGACTTCTGGTTTGGTAGAAATTAAATTTTGAAGTTTAAATTGTCCATTTTAATAAAATAAATCAAATAAAAATTCAGAAATTTATAAAAATCTTCAAAATGGTTTAATCACTTAAATTGACATCTAGGACTCTTAAGGAAATAATGTGATTTTTTAAATCCTAATGAACCCCAAACAAACACTTAAGATTAAAGTTTAATCAATTAAGGACTTAATTAAAATATAATCTAAAAATAATTTAAATATCAAAATCAAAATGAAATAACACTTAAGCAATCATTAATCAAACCTCAAATAGAAATACCATCCTCTAAAATTAAATTAAATATGATTAAACCTATTTAAATCAATAAAACTCAATTAAAGACTAAATCTTAAATCAAACTTAAAATTAAATTAAATCGAAACTTTAACATAAATCAAACTAGTATAACTAAAACCACACTAAGCATGGAGTCTTAATCATATGAAACTCTTTAATGAATATAAATAAATTGAAACTAATTAATCATTAAATAAACTAAAAATCAAGTTGATTAACAAACCAATTCAACATAATCATTTGATATTAATCAAATTAAACAAATAAAGTCAAAATAAACTTAATTAACATATGACTAAATCACATTTTGGAATAAGATAATTAATTCGTTAATCTATAAACCTAACAACTAAATCAAACATGAATGAAATCTAATAACAGAATAAAATGAAAATCATACTTATGATTATGATTTCAAGTTAATTGAAATAAAAATAAACAATTAAATAACTTAATCTAATCAAATGATAATAACAATAATCCTTTAATCAAATCAAACTTAAGTAAAACACTTAACTAAATCAAATCACACACATGTGTGAAATTAAGTCATTAATTAAATAAATCTTTGATTAATCTAATTATTTAAAAAAAGTTTTATTACCCTTAATCAAACTTAATTAATTAAACATTTAATTAAATTAAATTTAATGAATTAATTTATCATCTTAATGAACATTAATTTTATAAATCACATTAAATTAATTCAAATCAAACTTAATTAATCTACTAATTTAATCACCCTCTTAAATAAACTAATTAAGTCAATCAAATTAATCATATTAATCTTAAGCTTAATCAAACATAAAATGCAATTAAATGCTAATCAAATCTAATTTAAACTTAAATCATTAAGTCATTAATTACATCATTAACCTAAATAAATATGAAATCAAATTAAAATTAAACAAATCTTTATTTAATTTAATCACACCCCACAATCAAACTAATTAAGTTAATCAAATTAATCATATTAAACCAGCTTCAAACATAAATGTAATTAAATACCAATCAAATCCTAAATTAAACATAAATCATTAAGTCATTAATTACATTGTTAATCTAAATAAATATAAAACCAAATTAAAAATTAAATAAATCTTTATTTAATTATTAATTAACTTTAACACATAAATTAAATTAATTACCCTAAGTAATCCAATGAATAAATACCTAATTAATGCAAACTTAAGAATTAATCCATCATCTTAATGAACCAAATTAACTTTATAAAATCAAATTCAAATGAAACACTTAATTAATCTACTAATTAATTTGATCACTTCTTAAATAAGCTAATTAAGCTAATTAAATTAATCATATTAAACTTAAACTTAATCAAACATAAATGCAGTTAAATACTAATCAAAACCTAAACTTAGCCTAAATTATTAAGTCATTAATTACATCATTAACCTAAGAAAATATGAAATCAAATTAAAAAGTAAACAAACATTTATAATTAACATGAATACACTTCTTAGTTAAACTAATCATATAATCAAAATGAACCTAAGCAAACATAGACTAATAAAATTAATCAAATTAAATCAAATTAAATTAAAGAAAGACTCTCATCAATTTAATATGTAATCAAATCAAATCTCATTCAACCTATTTAAATAAGATAAACTAGTTAACTATCCAATGTTTGAAATCAAAATACAAACCAAACTTTGATAAACATGATAAATGGATGAGATTAAAAATAACATCTAATTACAAGAATCAAACTCAATTAAAATCAAAATAAAATCTCAATAAATCTAATCCAAATAAACTACAAATAAATGAACCACAATCAAATCAAATAAGCATAAAATTAAGTCACATAACCATAATCAAAGAAAAGAATTAAATATTAATTTAAAGGATGTTGAATTATCAAGATTTAATTAAACTAGAACATTTAATCTAAAATTAATCAATTAAAAACACATAAATTTAAACAAACTTAAACTTTATTAGAGATCAAGGATATCAAATTATCAAAATTTAATTAAACCAAAATAATTAATCTTAAACTAATCAATCAAAAACACATGAATTTAAACAAACTTAAACTTCATTAGATATTAAAGATGTTGAATTATCAAGATTTAATTAAACCAAAACATCTAATCTAAAATTAATCAATCAAAAGCATGAATTTAAACAAACTTAAACTTCATTAGATATTAAGGATATTAAATTATCAGATGTAATAAGCCATTAACTTAATGTAATAAGCCTTCACCTATCTCGATTTGGACCAAGGGAGAATGCACATCCAGGATGGATTCTCCAACCACATGGGCAATAGGAAGGGGAACTATTTAATTTGATAGTAACCTAAGTAGTGTCTAAATGGGTTTGGAAAGGATGTGATCCAAATATAGTGCCCAGGAGGTGCTACTAGGGGTGTTATCGAGCCCTTAAAAAGAAAGCCTATGGATACATTGGCCAACTCGAGGAGAAAGCATAGCGACTTACATTTTCCATGAGCGGTGTATCCTAGGTGCAGAACCAACCAACCAAAGGTGTATTCATTAGCATGAGTGGTGTATCCAGCATAGTGAGAACCAACCAACCTAAGGTGCGTCGGTGTGCAATAATCAATGAAAGAAAGCATGTAGGCTTACAACTTTCCAAGAATTGATCATCGGGATAATCTATCATCGTGGGGTAGATGTTATCGACCTAGAGCAACTACTAAGTGGGAGCCACGGTGAACCCAGACTTGAAGCGGTCGAGGGAGGAAGGAGCCTCTATGGGACTTATCCTAAACCTCAAATATACTCAACCCGGTCGTGTACAAAGGCTAATCAAGAGAGAGCATAGGACTCACATCCTCTTAAACAAAGGCAACATGAGGTAGCTTACCACATAGTAATGCACCAAACTAACAAGATGCTTCGTTGGTGTAGTGGCCAAGTAAGAAAGATAAGTGTAACAGACTTACATTCTCCAAAGCAAGAAGACCACTAGGGTGACAAACTAGCAGAGTAGCTTGTCAGGCCAACCTAGAGCAACTACTGAGTAAGTGCCACTAGGGGCGTTATCTCAACTCAGAGTAGCCTGAGATAAAAGATATGAATTTATTTTATATGTTTGGGTGTAGTTTGTGTTTGTGTTTATGTTATGTCGATGAAGGATAGGATGCCGCATGGGTTCATTACACCTACCCTAAACATGTCGTGGCTGATTCTCAAACAAGAATACTTTCAACATGGAAGAGATTGAATTTGAAATGGAATTTTCATTGATGATAACTATTTTCAAACATGATTTATAATATTAATTTAAGTACAACCCATTAATTGAAAGAATTAGGTGCTCTCCCTTATGATTAATAAGCTGATAAGGTCCTCCTTGGTAGGTCATCTCTATAGTAAATGGGCATTCCCAAGTGGGTTTAAACTTACCTCCCATGTTATGATGGGCAACAATCTGTCTCCTTAGAACTAAAATAAGGTCTCCTACTTGAAAATCTCTAGGATGGACCAACTTCATGTGAGCTTGAATCATTTTAGCTTTGTACAACTTGAGATTTTGGCATGCCTGCAGGCATCTCTCCTGCAAACCTTTGAGCTCTTCTAATGTAACTTGGCATTCTTTGTTATGATCTTGCTACCCACGGTTATCTTAGTGATGGGAGTTAGACTTCTAATGGTAGAATGGCTTGAACCCACACACTAAGGAGAAAGGAGTAGGCAGTTGGAGTTCTATATGTGTGTGGTAGACCCACAAGGCTTCAACTACTTCATGCCACTATCACTTGTTATTGTAGTGTTTTCTTGATATTTGGATCGAGTTTGTTGAAGGCTTGCTAAATTTTTGCCTTCGGGTAGTTGATGGTAGAATATGTCTAATCTATATTGTGTCACCTGATAAAGTTATTGATCTCGGTGCTCTTGAATGTAGTACCATTATCAGATATAATTTATGAAGGCACTCTGAACCTATATACGATATGATTCCTAAAAAATTGGAGCACACTAGCGTGACCTCTCAGTGAAATCACCTTGCCCATTTGGAAAAGTACTCGAGCTAAGATGAATCAATGACCCTTGGAAGAAGGAGGATTAATCGAACCACTATGTGGGTACCCCAACACTTTCGAATGGCCATGAGGATGTTGAATGTTGGTTGGTTGGTGTAGGACCATATTTGACATGTGGTGGCATCACTAGTATTCATGCAATCTTTGATCATCGATGGCGGTAGTATCCTAGTCTCTTGATCTTGGCTTTCATCTTTAACCAGTGGTTAGCTTCACATAATCGAGTATACCTCGGTCCGATCATCTTACGGGCTTCATGCTTGTCTAAATAATGTAACCACATATGATCAAAGAGCGGTACAAGACACCATCCATAAGAGCATAAGAAAAGCTCTCTGCTTTGATGGGCTTGGGACTTCTCTTGAGGTAGTTTACCTTTATTTAGGTAATCCATGAATGGTTGCCTCCAATCTAACTCCTGTCCTTCTTGGTAATGGCAACCTCCCCTTCAAGAGAGTACTTTTTGATGAGTTCAATATCAATATAGGATAAGACTTGTCTATTTTGAATCTTTATTGATATGGACTTATCCTCTAGATATGCCAACTCCTTTGCAAGTTTGGCTAAAGCATACGCTATGATGTTCTCTCCTTGAGGAATCTTATAAATGGTAACCTCTGATTTGGGCCAACAACTCCATGGTGTACTTGTGGTAGTGATGGAGATTGGGCTTT